>JAWRVZ010000033.1:4345416-4652916 GCA_037043235.1 Rhodeus uyekii
TGGCACAAAAAAGGTTGAGGACCACTGATCTAGAGGGCCGTTTTTTTTCCTCCTTCTTCGTCCCGCTCTTGCTAGATGCTATTCCACACCTGCCTGCTCCCGTTGAAAATTCACTCAGTGTTCACCCGCTATCTGCTTAGAATGATTTTCTTCTTGACCCGACCGATCCCGCTAAATCCCACTTATTTCACATTTAAATTTCCCCTAAAGAAGGAGATGGTGACTGGGAATAAGAAAAATAAAATGTTGGCTATACTAGTATTTTATTTTAATTTTTTTTTCTTCTTATGTTACTGTCAACACAGTAAAAAAATGTCACAGAGACAAATTGTGATTGATTAATTGTGATTAAACTGTCACTCAAAATTGTAATCCTAAAGTACAAAAAGATAAAACTGTTGGCTCACTAGCTATATGCCAAAATTAATTTTTTCAAACATCCATGCAAAAACACAATGTCACTGACTGACAATGATTTCAGTAGCTTACATTTCTCCTCCAAAATGCTACCACAAATGCTGAATGTCCTCTCTGAAGGTGCAATCGTGGCCAGGATGCAAAGAACACATTTTGTCAGGTTGCTCAGGGCAGGGAACTCTGAATGCCACTGTTCATTTTAAGTTTAAGCGCGGATACGCTGTTGTCAAAGTACGTCGGGCTATTTTCAGCACACCAGAGTTACTGACCGCTACTGTCTTTCACTTGCAAATTGAATCCCGCGCCTCAAGGAATCCGATCAGAGAGCCGTAGGAATGCAGACCAATATACAACTGAGGTGCTGTTCATTTCCAGAACATCAACCTCAAGATGAGCTTCGTGTCTCCCCGCATTGTTCTTTTGTACTAAATCCCATCCCAAACTCTGCGGTTGTGTTACAACACATATCGTGCCACAGATCCATATCCTTGTTCCATCCCTAAACAAGAGCGATTGCACATTTCACCCATGAGATTTGGTTGTGATATACGAGTAGCCATGTGGATGTAATTCGAAATCAATGTGGTTAATGTTGCATCACTCTTTCCAGGATGGCTCGCAGAGATCCGTGCCATTCAAAGAGAAGGGCTCTCTTTATTGCAGTCATTAGTTCTGCCATATTCACTCCATAGGATACGCTTGTGAAGGGCATGTCAGATGTCTCTCTATTGGTGTGTGCTGGAACGTAGATAGCCCTTACCATTTGGTGGATTTAGTTTTGAATCTGTGTTTTTCAGCCAGTGTGGCTCTGTCCAAACTGTCTTGCATGTCTTGTGGCAGTGTTAAAATCTCAGTGTTATATGGCTGACTTGTCCGTCTAGTGTTGTTTTGATGAAGAGCTTAAGCTAGCCACCTGATCTGGCAATATCTTTGAGGCATGCTCTGCTGGGCATGACAAGAGACTGTGAATCATTGAGCAGTGACACTCCTGAACGCGAGGGATCACCGCTGCTCTTAACATGACTGCTGGAAATGTCTTGTCCTGCTCAAGGTCAACAGGGTACACCATTGTGATGGCTGTCGGCTGACATTTTCCTACCTCCTTTTCACAGCTTTTCAAGTGTGATTAGATACAATTACAAAATGATTTCATCTCCCTCTATGTGTATTAGCAATGCACATGTTGAGGCTGGAGCATCAGTCTTTGCTTGCACACAACCATAAATAAAAGTAGAGGCAGGTTATCGCTGATGGCATAATCATGACTAATTATCTTGTTTTATACAATGTTACCGCTTGCTCTGCTGCACGACTCACTTCCCCTATTACCGTGAGACACTCGAGCAGCATTAAGCATGTTAGACACGGGCCAGGCAGAGGGCAAGCCGTGCTACAGTTTGCTGGAAAACAATTACAGTGCTTTGGTATTCATAGCCCAGCCCAGTCGGGGGAGTTTACACTGATTTATTCTTCATGTGACCATTTTGTCTCCCAGCTTTCTGAGGCACATATTTGATTTAATGTGTACGTGATTACATTCAACATCACATTAATGCATTCAAAGGAAGCAAACACGATTTATTTCTCATTTAATATTCTCCTCTTTTGCATACATTGTGCTTTTCGCTTGTCGGCCTGATTAATTGGTGTCCTCAGACTGTTACTTAACGGAGATGGAGCACAGCTGTAGACTCTCAACTCAGATTGCTCAGGATTCATGACTACTAATTAGCGGTCTGCTTGACCAGCAGGTTTATCAGGGGCAGTGACACCAGCAAAAGCCTCTCTTATCCAACACTCATCATCATGAACATGACGGAGAGCAAAGATTGTAGTTCCCAGGTTTTTTCTTTTGCTATAAAGCTTCTCTTTGGGATTGAATTTTAGCAATCCCAGGCAATTAATCTATAACAGCTGCAACATGATGCCATTCTCTCTGTGTGTTCAAATGAACAAATAACCCCAAAAAGACATTCGATTCAGACAGGAGTCTGAGTCTACGATATCACCAGGACTTGACTTTAATGCAAATACGGGTTTATTTGAGCAGTGATGTGTAACGCAGTCATTCCTAACAGCCAATTTGGTGGGTTGCATATTATATATATATATATATAGTGTATATATTTTTCAATTGTAGTCTTTTAAAAACAGCATCTGAAATAAACTATAGTTTAGTACAGGGGTGGGCAAACTATTTGTCTCGCGGGCCACATTGGTTTCTTAAAATTGCCAGAGGGGCCGGGGTGAGCGGTTCGCGATTGTTGACGGGGAGGGGGGGTGTAGAGGGGTTTGCGACACACGCCTACTCTCCACCACAGCTTCAGCGCCACTGCCGCTTGTAGCCGCGACAGAGTGACATTACAGGGAAATGTAAAATGAAGGAGGTTTGATACAACTTCGGCAGGCCGGATTAAAAAGCCCAACGGGTCGTATATGGCCCGCGGGCCGTAGTTTGCCCACCCCTGGTTTAGTATAAACTAAATACAGTGGTACCTCGAGATACGAAATTAATCCATTCCGAGGCGGCCTTCGTATAATGAGTTTTTCCTATCTTGGAACACATTTTACATGTAAAATGGTTAATCCGTTCCAAGCCCTCCAAAAACACCCCATTAAATTTCATAATAAAGCTAAATTGACCTATAAACAATGAAATAACGTAAAATGTTGAAGCTTACCTTTCGAGTGAGGCTATCTCCGAAAGTGGCGGCAGAGGAGGAGGACAAACGGCAGATAACGTACGTACGTACGTACACTTAACTTTACGAAAACACATAGAAAATGTAAAGTTTCGGGTGCGGAGTGGCTGAGCTAAAGCACGCCAGCACGTACGTATAGAAGATGCATGATGGGAGGGATGCTGTCCAATTAGAGAGAAGGATCTCATGGCTTGGCTAGCATCAGGAACCAATGGGAGAGCAGGAGGATGGTGGCGAGTCTACTATAACTAAGATGGCGGCGTGCGGTGCGAGTTTCAAAATTGTTATGGGGCGAATCTCGGACTTTCAGAAACCTTTCGTATCTTGAAAACTTTTCGTATGTAGAGCAGTAAAATTTTTCGTCTTTGCTTTCGTAACTTGGATTTTTTGTAAGTTGAGCCTTTCGTATCTTGGGGTACTACTGTACTATGTAGTATTGTCAGAAATAACGATTATTGATACTGAAATATCTGAAATGCTTCCAACATACCTGACACCATAGTTCCCTCGAACATTCGTTGCTCTTGAGCAACATAAGCACAATCTATATCATTCATTCCATAAAAACAAATTTCATTCATAGTTCAGTCTGTCAAGAGATTGAAAGCACAATTTTTGAATAGTGAATAAGTGCTCTAGTACCCTGAGGGAACATCAGAACTTGAGTTGAGCCGGACACTCGGTTGAAACGAGTATCCAGTACGGATAACGTACTTTTCCCGAGTACAAGTATCATACGAGTAATACGAGTCAATATCTGTGCTCGGATTGAATGAATAAATCCTCATTGGGTAGCTGACTGTGTCTGCGTTCTGTGATAGGCTAGTCACAGTGCCCCTCCCCTACACATACAGAGATGCTGTGTCCCGCTTTTCTCACTCACACACAGAACACTGAGAAGAGAACAGCTCTCTTTCTCTCTCTGTCTCTCCCTCTGTCACTCCGGTTCGCTGGTCTCTTCCGTTAATGTTTAGGGTTTCTTCAGCTTCAGGTTTGTTTGTAGTACTTATTAACCAGTAGGGTTCTGTTAAATGTGGGGTTTGTTCAGACGTGGTCCTTGATAGAATGCGACTAGCGTTGCGTCTCTGCCTGTCTGAGATTTTTTTTAACTGTCTGCTGGCTCTAACCAGTTTTTTGACTTCACGCAAAAAATAATAATTAAAAATTATGATTTCATCATAATTGCAACCACGTGTTGTATTCATTGTTGCAGAACTTGTTCTGTATATAGTTTGTTTGTTATCGTGATCAAAACCATTGATCTGAAGCTCAATGCTGATGCTGTCATGTAAATATAACAATTTCTGATCAACCCATATCAATTGCATGATTAAAAATAACATACCGGTTAAAGCCCCGCCCATTTCCGGGTTAGGCCCCACCCAGTCTGAGTACAGATACAGATAATTCATATGGTTAACAGATACAGATAATGCTGTACTCGCTCATCCCTAATCAGAACAAACTTTTCAGGTTTGATTGTTAAAAAATTGTTTCTCCATTCTTTCATATTGACTGTTCATTAAGGTTCGTGTTGGGGAAGTTGGTGGAAACACCTTGGGTTTCTATGGATGCCAGATGAGCCCAGATGGCTCAATGATTTTGGCTCATGCCTTTCACGGAGCACTGCACCTCTGGCACCATGACAGAAACCAGGTCAGTTGTAACTGACAACATCCTTCAGTAACAAGCTCTTTATGCAGAAATTATTGTTTACATAATAAAAAGCTGTCAAAATACAAGTCCATTATGATTTCTAGTAAATGGGGTAAATGAATATGGAGATTTGTGTGTTGCCCAGGGAGAATGGAGACCGAGTGTGGTCATTTCGGGACACTTTAACGCAGTGCAGGACTTGAGTTGGGACCCCGAGGGAGAGTTTATCATTACTGTCGGATCAGACCAAACCACAAGACTTTTTACACCCTGGACAAGAAAAGGATGCTCACAGGTTTAAACAACTATCACCATTTGAAACTGCTGATTTTTGATTGATCATACATTGACAGTTTCTGTGTTTCCAGATAACTTGGCACGAGATCTCAAGGCCGCAAATACACGGCTATGATATGCAGTGTCTGACTATGGTTGGGCGTTTTCAGTTTGTGTCCGGTGCTGATGAGAAGGTCCTACGGGTGTTCAAGTCTCCACGGAATTTCGTGGAGAACTTGGCTAACATATCGTGCACCTCTCTGGAGAAACTGCTGGGCTGTAATGTAAGTACTTAGAATCATCTCATCTTCAAACTTTAATTAGTTACGTCAAATAAAACCTTGGTTTTAATTACTCTTTGCGCTGTCTTAGATCATCAAGAGACTTTAAGATGAGTCTCACATTTTTTCATTATCTTAATCCTTATGTTTATGCACATGCTCTCAGATATATTGTTAAATGAGTTCCATTTTCTGGAACTCAACATAAATGGCATTATTCATTTAGGTTAATCTTGTGTGCATCTCGTGCTCGTATACAGACCATCAGCATGGTTGCAAGCATCTTGCTTTTATACCGTGGTTCAATTAAAATGTTAATACAGAGTAAATTGCCTTTCAAACAATGTTTTGCTAGGTGTTAATATAGCATGAAAAAATGAACGTATAGAAGCATAGAGAGGTTTAATTGTGTAGTTCTGTCTCCCGGGTGTTCAGGATATAGCAGACCTCCCAGAGGGAGCCAGCACTCCTGCCCTTGGCCTGTCCAACAAGGCGGTGTTTCAAGGTATGAACCCTTTGAAATCGTTGGCCACGAGAATTTGCATTGTGCTGATCCAATAGATTGGTGAGGGAGTTGCTAACCTTTTACTGTGTCGCCTGATGTGTTTACAGGTGACCTTGCCTTTCAGAGCTCTCAACAGGACAGTGACGATTTCAATAGCAAATCTGACCAATATAAAGAGTCCCACTTTCAACCTCTCAAACTCACAGGTATTTACAATTCTCAAATGGTGGGGAATGCTACATGGTAAAAAAAAATCTTTGGTTGGTTTCGATCAGTGAACTCTTTCTTTCCAAGTAGGTACAGTAATCCCTCGTTTAACGCGGTTAAAGTGGACCAGAACATCCCGCGATAGATGAAAATCTGCGAAGTAGGATCACCCAATCAGCTCACGGGATACATCCTCTCGTGCTCTCATTCGTCGCTCTTGCGCCGGGAACCAATCACGTGTCTTGTCTGAGTGCCGTGGGTGTGTACAAAGACTCTGAGAGAGATTCTCTCTTTGTCTGGCATCTTGGGAAACCGTTTCTCTCGCGCATCACGATAAAACAACGCTGCTTTCCGCAATACGGCTGCCGATATGGCGGTACCGTATTTATTCGAGTATATTGCGCACACGTGTATAACCCGCACCCCTAATTTTCGATTAAAAATCGGTATAAAATTGTTTCACACCAAGCGTTGTAATTGACAAAAAAACATTGTTGAACACGTTCAGCCATGATAAAAAACATTTATTTATTGTATAACATATACTTATATAACATAACATATATTTATTGACAACATAAACTAATGAACACAATGCCGAAATAGAATTACCGGTAAAAATATTTATTTAAAATCCGACGATTCCAACGTCAGATTCCTCATCAGAGACACTAAAGAGTTGCTCCCATTCTTCTGGAGTTAATTTTTCATCAGTGTCCCAGTTGGCAGGAACATGTTTCTCCGGTTTCTTCTGCGTCTGAATTCTACAGCAGGTCATCTTCTGTGCCGTCCATTTTATTGCTAATGCCTGTCTTCACAAAAAACAAAAAATGACTGTCTTCTCCGTAACGTGTGGGCGAGGAAATGAAGCGGCGAGGGGACTTTTTTTTTTTCTTCTTCGCCCTCGCGTACAGTGAGAGGCTGCAGCCTGTAAAATGTGCGGCGCGAACTCACAATTCGCCGGCGCCCTCAAAGGACCGGCCGTCAAAACAAACCCCAGCCCAGCCCTCGTGTATAACGTGCATCCCTAACTTTGATTTAATTTTTTGTAGAAAATGTTGCACGTTATACTCTAATAAATACGGTATTTAAAGAAAAAAATTTCTATTAATATTTTTGAAAAATCCGCGAAACTTGAACCGCGAAGTTGCGAGGGATTACTGTAGTTATTTGACATAACAAATCATAACATACACCAGGCTTAATGGCAAAGGTCAAAAGCTTATGAGACTAACGTCACCACACTGCAAGTTGACTATTCCTGCGTTACTCCTAGAAAACACTACATTTGTGACAAGCAGTTATTAAAGACTGTTTTCTCTGGTTTATTAATGTATCTGGGGCATGAATCAGAGATACTGGAGACAAATGTTATTACTGCATAAGGGGGGGATGGGGGTTTATGCCTCTTGCTCCAGGCAAACAGTAGCAAACGTTGTCAATTTGATTGAAAAAGCTCCTTAATCTGGAATCATAATTAGAAAGAAGGCTTATATAATTGCAAAGTTAAAATATTGATGACTCTGGGCTATGGGGAGCGCAATGAGGCGGACACAGAGTTGTTAATGGAATAATACCACTCTCTCCATCTCGCTTCTTCTGGAGGGGCAGAGAGGGAAATAATTAAAATAAAACTGCAAACCAGGGATGAATTAAAAATCAAAAAAATGCCTGGTCTCCATTCCATTTCAATTGGGGCATGTGTTGCATAAGTGTCTGTGTATCTAAATGAGACAATATTATTTCAGGCTTGCACAAAGAGAGCTAAATTTGATTTACAGCATGTTGTAAAACTAACGGCCATTGAAAATTGTAGATAAAGCTGCTGTTGTTTCAAACAGCTTTGAGTAAATTGCTCGGCCGTGTATCTGTTGCTAAATGAAAAGACAAGCCTTTTGAAAAATACCATCTATAGGCGTCTGCTCATTTCTCATAATAACTATGTGTGTATTTTGTGACACGTGTGTATGTGTATTGCCAGAGCCTCCGACTGAGGACGACCTCTTGCAGAACACACTGTGGCCGGAGGTTCAGAAGCTGTGAGTTTCCCATCAATTCTCATTTGTGTGTGTCTGCCCTCATTGGCTGTTTTGCAGCAGGCACTAATGCTGCACCACGTTATTGTTTAAACAGCTTGTGTGACATAAATAATGCAGCGTAATAGGTATTTAGAGCTCGCAAAAACAACCATTTGTCGTGTATGCTGAGATTAAACAAGAAAAGATAGAATTGTTTATTAAAATGCCTTTTTTCTTTCTCTCTTCAACTTTCTATATTGAAACTAAGGCACAAAACATACTGTATGCAAGTATGTGAACAAAAGTTTTGTTGCGTTCTGAAAACACAGTTTGTTGCTGTCTAATCGCAAAGAACATTGTAGATGTTATCTAGAGAATGACTGATATTATTATTGTTATTATCACTGTTATTAATAATACTTCACAAATTAACAACCAGTAGCATTTTTTTTAAGTGCTCCTATTATGGTTTATCAAATATTGTGTTTCATGAGGTGTAATATATCTGTCTGAGAATGTAAATGCTTGCTCTTGAAAGATGGGACATATTTGGACCAGCTTGTTTCTCAGAATCACAACCTGTAAGTAATTATTTATGAATATATTTTCTGTTCAAAATGCTGTCTAAAAAAATCATAGTACTACCAGTTACTACTCGCATTATTACTGTCTTACTGAAATGGTTAATACTGATTTAACATTAAAGTTTATAAAACAAATCTTGCTCAAACCTTTTTCATTACTCAAAATAGGATTCACATTAGTGCTCGGCTAACGTATGCGCTGTTATGCATACAGTTTCCAAAAATTTAATTACTGGACATACACTTGTTAATCCTGATGGTAAGGAAATACCGCTGCAGCGTCTCATAATATACCTCAAACTGAGAAGAGCATCACTGAGAAACGTCCTTGCGAGGGAGGTTTGGGTTGAATAACTAGTTCTTCCAGTGCTTCATCATTGGACTCGCGCTTGATATGGTGAAATCGATGCCATCATGAATCTTTACAGTGTATACAATTGCTGAGCTTTAGGAATCCTTCGGAGCTGAAGTTCAGTTATGTTAATGAGCGTTTTGTTGGCGTCACATGCTGTAAGCGACAGACCAATCACAGCAGACAGGGCCATCTGACCAATCAGAGCAGGCTTGTGGAATCGAGAGACTGATTCATCCAAAGAGTCGTTTGAGAATGAGATGGGCAATGTATATTAGGAGATAAAGTAATATGTAAATATGTGTCATGCCAAGAGTAGCTTTTTAATCTGGTTTAATGGCACACAGATTTAAATACTCTATCAAACCTTTGTTATCGCCACAGTAATGCATAGAGGCATTTGCATTAGCCAAATATTTTTGCTTGTGTTTGCTTATTTGCATTTATTTTCTGGCCTAAGTTTCCTAAGCTTTAGATTGCACTGTATAATGCCTGTGTTGCATTAAAATGACATACGACTCTGACATTTGCTGAAACTGTAGGCAATATATTACAGAATTGGTTGCTTAGTGGCATTTTGCACTGGTTGGTGGCAATAATAGGCGTATTATTCAAAACAAGATTTGCAAAATTATCATTAAACATTGGCAGGGTATTTTTCACAATTAAATAGTCATTTTCCCCAAGGCATTTACAATCAATTGAAATGTACAGACTTGTATTATTTCATCTTGCTCATAAGAATTCAAAGTCGGTTTCTCCGATACACAGATGCCACTGGATAAACTCATGCACAGCTGTAAGCAGCTGAAGGCTTTGACAACCTGGCTTCACGAGCTATTCATCCATTGCTGGAAATTACTAAGCAGATCTGCTAATGGCTGCCTGAGCGCACAGCTTTCTTCCACTCCCATAAGCACAGGAGAGAGCACACGGCATCCCTGACACACAAATCTTCCGTTGTGTTTGAAGCACCGCCCCGACTGTCTCTCTGAACCTGTCACGGAGCTCAGGTTTTATTCGTGAGCAGGTACTGACAGAGCCCTCATTAACATACCCTCTCTCCGTGTCGCTCTCTCCACAGGTACGGGCACGGCTTTGAGATGTTTTGTCTGGCGTCCGATTCTGCAAAGACGGTGTTGGCCTCGGCATGTAAGGTACAATCTCACGGGTGACCAGATGGTCATTAGTGTCACACAAATGCTGTGGACTGTAATAACGGGACAAAGACAATCATGCATGCATGAAGCTGCATGATCCTTAAGTGGTTTTAAATATTTAGTCATTTGCCTTTTTATCAAGCTCGTGTCAGTTTAGCCCCTGATGCCCACGTGCAAGTTCATTTTCCTTCTCTTCGATGCAACCGCCTGTCGTATTAAAATGCATTGAACTCACATGACCAGGGTCGGTAACCAGCCCTACGTGCCCTCTGACCGCTGTGTGACACATTCCGAGTCAGTTGAAGGGAGATCATTGGTTTGTGTCCTGGTCTGGCCCCCGTGGTTCTGCCAACCCACGCTGATCGCACACAAAACCCTTCCGAATGAAAGCACATTCTGCGTGTCACCTGCCATTGTTCACGCTCGAGCAGAGACTGTGAGGTTTATTCAGTGGGGCTGATGGCGGGCTGAAATGGAGGTTCTGCAGGCTCAGATGACTTTGCTGAGGACAGGAGGTTTATCCTCTAGCATTGCTGGCTGAGCTGCGACCGCATCGTGTAGGGGAGGGTTGAGGTTCAGAGAAAGAGGACAAGCTCTGCTAAACATGTGACTTTTTATTTTTTTTATTTTGAATATGGTTTTGAAAGCTCTAGATGTGTCTTATGTCACAGGCCTCTAAACCAGAGCATGCTGCCATTCTCCTGTGGAGCACAACTTCCTGGAAACAGCTTCAGTCGCTGCCCTGCCACAGCCTGACTGTCACTCAGATGGCGTTCTCCCCAAATGGACGCCTTCTGCTTGCTGTTTCTCGAGACCGCACCTGGTCCTTATGGAGGCGTGGAAATCCTAACTCTGATACAGGTGAGCAAACCTGGGGCCAATAATTTTAATGATTATATGGCCAAATAATAACAATAATATATGTAATGTATAATAAATATGAATATTTTATTCACTGTATTTAAGATTAAAATTATTATTAAATTAAAGGATTAAAGAAAATAAGATATTCACTGTAATATAAAACAATTGAGTATTTAGGAAAGTAATAATTTTTATTTTACAGTACAACTGTAAAATTATAATACTAGTCTTAATACAGTGGAATCCGGTTATGTCGACGGCCTCAGGGTTGCTATAACTGAGGATCGAGATAACCAACAGCCAATATGGCAATTTATTTGATGAAGCGATTGGCATGCTATAAACATTTTCATGCACTGTATATGTTTGCTAACAACAAAAGGCATATGTGCAGCAACTAACAGCAAAGATTTACCAGTCTACAATAAAAAAACAACTTTGATTCTCGATACAAACATTTAATTATATTCTCCAACATTATCCAACACAACTTCGCTCACAGTGTAAATGTAGTCACGACACACATAAACACATTAGCTCAAAACACAGTCATTTCGCTCTGACACAGTTCTGAAAAGTATTGCACACGCGGTTACTATGGTTTCTTTACAAACTCTAAAATGCTTTGTTGCTTTTTGTCTTTAACGGTCTGCTTGAAAACAAATGCTTCTATCAGTAACAACGTCTTTGTCGATGTCAATGTAATCTGGGAAGTCCTGGACAGTGATGCGAACTCCTGTGCCTCCTCTTCCATGATAGCATCTAAAAGGCTTTAATTTTCCGCCACTTCTGCAAGTTTTTCACTGTGAGTGAAGCGTCACTGACAGAGCGACCATATGTACCGCGATCCACGTGTAATGCGAACTCAGCACATGCGCAGTGAACTAGGCACGATCATTAGTTACGAGATAACCATGTGAAGTGCCGAATTTGTTCCTCTTTCGTGCTCAAGATATTAGGGTTCGGCGACATAAAAAAATCGACATAACCAATAAGAAAATGCTAAGACAAATAGGGAGTTTGGCGGTTCCACTTCAAAATTGTCGACGTAATAGGGTTGGCGAGTTAACCGAGGTCGAGATAAGTGAACTCCACTGTACTTTTATTTTCAATCATTAAACCAATGAGCTTTTATTTTGGTGGAAACCACATTTTTGTTGACAACAGTCAGTTAGTTATAAGTGCTTTTTCACTACAAGGTTGGGAAGATTGTTGGTGCATATTGCATTCCCAAATGCACATTATAAGTTACCCAAAATCACAGAAGATGCAGAGATTAGTTAGAGTTGAACCAAACCGTTCTGAGACAGAGACTGAGAAAACTGCAGCCTTTAAGCGATTTGATAACCACACTAAGCCATACTGTGATTTAGTTTTATTTTGATGAGTCGTGCAGCCCTACATAAAACCCCTCAGAAGAAACGTTCATTAAGATGAATGTGAATTCTAACAAATCGCTTCCTCCAGGGTTTATAGACCTCCTGACTTATCGACAGCTTTTACCTTCCTCCATTTCTCTTTGTCAACACCGAGTTTGCAGACTTCAGATGTTCGCCCACTAAGATTCTCCTGGCGTTTAGCAGCAGTTATCTAGTGCCACCCAATGACCGCGCTGCATTCTTCACGTGTATTCTGAGCATACGGCACATGGCTAAATCACTGTTGACACGAGGTAACCAGAGGAGCATCTGTTTTTCTTTCTCCATTTTCTGATGTGTCTGAGGCGTCAGTGGCCACTGAGGCCGAGGCATGGCACAGTCCCTTCTCGTTGAGGCTGGTATTACTCACAGCCTCTATGCTGCAGACGTGGAGAGGTTAGTCAGTGTCACAGCTGATCAGAGAACAGCCCAGCATGGCGGTCGAACGGTGTCATGCATGGAGAAATCTATCCGTAGCTGCCTGAGCTTTTATCAGCAGAGACATGCGTGTGTTCGGGGGATGCGCTGGCCAAAGTGGCATCGCCAAAGTGTGACGACCTCAATAGATGTGAAATCACATCACATTTGTTGTCTTTTACGATTTACCTATTTTGTTTGTTTTTTCCAGGGACGAGCTTTTCTCTCTACGCAAACACTTGCAAGAACACAGCGGTTCACACACGCATCATTTGGTCATGTGATTGGAGTTCTGACAGCAAGTACTTCGTGACATCAAGTCGAGACAAGAAAGTAGGTCCATTTTAATGGTGCACTCAGCAATTGTTGCACTGGTCGACATGGCCACATAGGGGTGTGGGTGCAGCATTATGCAGACGTTTGTAGTTGCCAGTATACCGTTGTAGAATCTTTATTTTAAACGATTAATATAGAGTGCAACAGTGTGGAGGAATATACTCCTTTCATATTCCCAATAGAGAATTTAGATTTTTAACTAAAAACCTTTAAAGACAGACGTACTGCTAGTTTCACTTTTGCATTATTTTAACTTATTTTTTTAAATAATCATGCTGTACAAACAATACCTCAAATTGGTCACAGCAAGCAAATTGTGCTAAAAGACCTTGAAGGAAAGGACACTGACATAAAGTACAGCAAATTATATATTGGTGGCTTGGCTTCCCATGACTTAAAAAAATAATAAAAACTAAACTAGAGGAAAAAAGAATAGAATAAATGGTCCTACAACAGAGGGCAAGTACTAATGCACTCTGTCCAAGAGTTTATATACAGAAAGACAGTGCAGTCATATTACTATGAATGGGATAAAGTGCAACGCGCAATATGGCGGATTAAGTCCCTCCTAAAGAAAAGACCCAATCCCTGAAATGAAAAGTCATCGTATCACTGCAACTACTGTTAGAAGCTCCAGTTCCTACAGAAACATTCAGTGTCTTAGGACTGCGCATGCATATTCGTTGGGTCCAGCTTGAAAAAGGTTTTTTTTTTGGTCATAAACAATTTATGAGACAATGGTTGTCAGATTTTATTGGTAATTTTAACATTTAATTGTAAGCTTGGAAAATAGTTTGAGAATTTGATGTTTACCTATCCAAAGAGATAGAAGCTGCTGAACAACATTCCAATAAGCCCAATCAGATTTGAGGAAATTTACAGTTTAGGCTCATAACCAGGGTTAGGTTCTTCTACACCAGTGTTTATCTTATTTTAGGGACATGTTATTTAATGCCTTTAAGTGCATCTCTCTCCTGCAGTCTGAACTTTGACTTTTGTCCTTGTGTGTGTTTGGAGGTAATCATCTGGGGTCCTGCTGTCGGTGAGTGTGAGGGTGTAAGCGTGACTCCCTGCTCCTCTGTTCTGGATGTTGGAGATTCAGCCACTGCAGTGTCTATCTGCCCTTATCTCTGTTCAGACCAGAGGTAAATCATATTGTAACCAATGATCTTTTAACGACACCATCATTAGAATTAGTGCCATGTGTCTGGGACAAATGCTTAATTATACTTTTGTATGTGTAGTTATTTGCTGGCTGTAGGTCTGGAGAATGGGCAGATTGTGCTGTATAAGTGGAGGCCATCAGAGGATCTGTCTTCTGGATCAGACTGGAGCAAATGTGGAGAAACTGATGCTTGGTATCCTTTTTCCTGCTCTTATTCTCCACTTTTTATACTCTTGAAATGCAATAGTGAGTTTAAAAATATTATAGTGCTCCATCTCAGTAGTGTAACTGACAGAATCTGCACCCATAGAACTAAAGCAAAGAACTTTTGCTATCGAAATTGACTTTTTACTTGCTTTATATACATTCATGGATTCTGTTGTAAATGATTCTATTGTGCATATTATTTTAAAGAAAAAATGATTTTCAGTCTTCATAATCTTCCTTTAAAGCATAGCTTCACTCTGCTTCTCAAAATATGATGTCTAAATAAGAATATCCTGTTTTCACTCCGAAATACATTACGGAAATAAAATGAAATCTTTTGTAGCTACAAATTTGCAACACTTGCCCAAACTAGATCTTCTTCTAAATTACTTCTCACTATTCCTAGAGCATATTCTGAGTTATGCAAAACTGTCTTTTCCTTTTATGCTCCTAGGTTATGGAATGAAATGCAGAGTATTATGATGTTAGAAGCACTACCATCTTTAAATATTTTTAGAAACCTTTTAGAGTCCTACCTGAATAAAACATGTGTATGTTTTACATAACCTTTCATTAATTGTCAGAAGAGATTGTTTTAAAATTATTATTTTCTGGTTTTATGTGTTTGTAATTTGTTTGATGTGAAACTTTTTGAAACATTGAACCATTTTGGTGAGGACTCCCTGGTAGAAGAGATTTATGTCTCAATGGGATTGTTCCTTGTAAAATGAAGGATAAATAAACATAAAAAAGCCATAGGACAGCCATACATTTTAGGAATTTTACTGTAACATTAGTATTATATTATTTTCCTTAAAAAATTAATTGTTTTATTTTACAGTGGAAATAGAATTATTTTTATAATTATAATAAAAAAACGGAATGTTTTTATATATTATTACCTCATTTTATTGATATGGAATCATAACTTTGTGGCCAAATAATCTGACAAAAGCAAGCTGTTTTTTTAAAGTTTAGCCAAAGTAGTTTAACACACAATCCTGTTGAAATGCCTCATAAGACCCTAAAAATAATCTCAGTTCCTCTTACCTTCTCAGAAAGAGATATGATCTCAAGTTAAACAAGACAGTCATACCTCGTCCCAGAGACCAGTTCTGGTGGTGTCATTGACATGTATCTGAGCTGGCCCACGCTGCTCAGGAAAAGTTTCAGGTTGATACGGAGGCTCCCGTGGGCAGGTTCCGCATTGATCCGTGAAGAGAGAGAATGAGGTGTCAGAGAGGCCAGGCTGTGTTGTGCATTCTGCTTGCACCGAGCGCTCTTGCTAGCAATCTCTCTCTCTCCCATAGTGGGTTGAGTCCCGACTGGCTAAACTCTCTTTCTGTAGGTGTAATTGATAAACCATGTGTAGGCACTTACACATATCTCTTACCTAGAAGTCGCTCACCTTACAAGCTCAAGAAGTTAAAATTTGTCATGCATTGCAGTGAGTTCTGAAAACCAAGATCGATTTGTGTGTTTATTCGTCAACCTGTATTAGTTTTTAAATTGGGCAATGTATAATCACCCCTTGGAAGAGCTGGAAGTGAAACATCCAGACAAGCATATGAGGGGTGATTTGTGTTGCCTTGACTCAACGTCCATCCATGCTTCTGGCTTTTCTTGACCACCCATCACAGTCAGAGTCACACGCTGGTGGTGAAGAGGCTGCGCTGGAGGCCGAGGCTGGGCCGGGCAGGCCATGGCGGGCAGGAGACGAACGGAGAGCGAGATTGGGTCCAGCTTGCTAGCGCTGGTGCCGACCATGTCGTCAAAATCTTCAACATCAAAATATCAGCGCTGTGACTTCACGCCGCCTCTGGTGACATGCACTCTGGGTAGTCTGCAGAGTGTCCAGCTGAAATGCAGGATGAATGAACTAGTCAACTGATCTGCTGTGAAGTCATCAGCGGGCCTCAGTGTAAACGTCGTTTTTCATGGGGGATGCTGGGAGCAGTTTCCTCATTCCTTTAAATCAGCTTCTGTTCAAATTTCAGCACTGTTACTTATGACCTGTAAACACGAACTAATGTACTATTTATGATGTATAAAAAAACACTTTGTATTACAATAAATGTCTCTTTTCTAGTAATGAAATGTCACAGGAGTGATTTATCTCAAGCTAACTATAATTCTTTTATTGGCTTTTTAAAGCGCCCACATTCCATTTACGCCAAATCCTCTTGTAATAACCTACAGCCGAAAGTGACGGTAAAAAAAAATAGAAAATCCGGCTCACATCCTCTCATTTCCAGTGCCTGAAGGACAGATGAGCATTCGGATAAGATGTACAATGAGCCGTGAGGGCCATAGACTCAACAGGCATGAATCATTCACCGGAGAAATAATGCGTTTCATTTAGGAAATGTGCTCCTTTTTATTGAGCGCATCCTATATCGAAACCAGTGACATTCATTCATTCTTGTGAGACATTAAAGGAATTATTTTCAGGTGCAATCCAACTTAAAATGAATTGACAGCATCTGTGACACTGTTTTGATTGCCACTGAAGATAATTTGCTCAGGTACTAAAAAGTTAGTCAGGAATAATACTCAGGAAGTGCTTTTGGAAGTATAGCTGCAAGACTTAATACGTTAACATGGCGTAATGGAATTACTAGCTAACTTCGTTTTCGCATTGTTGTATACAATTTGTCAACCTGTCATTGATGGTATAATCTATAAATTTGTTTGTATCACAACTTCTATATTTCTAGGAATACTGTTATGCAAATTAGGCCTATATTACAATTGTCTAGTTCTTAGCTGAGGCTTTAATTACAGGTAAAATTTTAAAATAGTTTCAATTAAATTCATTTATTTGGTTAGTAGCGCCATATTTGATATTTTGACAGGAAAATGAAGCTGTGAAGGATAGTGTGTTAAATGGATTGGAAGCCAGTCGCTCAGCTGATGAAACAAACTCTATATTGTTTTGAAAGTTGAATTGTGAAATTTACGTGTAATTCCTGTCAAAATTTAAATGTCACTTCTCTAAGATCTATTAACAAGATCACAATTCTATATAGTTTCTGTTTTTATACTATATTATATTTGTTTTTAACATAAAATGACATTTTGAAGGAGGTAAACACAACTCTTTTCCCATTCAACAACAGTTCATAATAATAAAGTGACCTGAAGAACGTCATACAAGTTTGGATCAACGTTTTAGCATTGTTGTGAGCAATTTGTCAACCTCTCATGGTGGTATAGTCTTATACAAATTTGTTATATGTTTAAGAACACCAGAAAATGAACCATACTGCCAAATACGGTCTGCTTTGGAGTGTAGCTGCAAGACTTAAACGTAGTTAACATTGTGTTATAGAATCACTTGGTAACTTATTTTCGTAGCCTGTCCTGACTGTGAATCCTTTAAATGTCCTTTTCAAGAACAGCAGAGAGGAGTTTTGTTATTTTAGCTACACACATTATTAACAGGGTCATAAAGACAAGAACACCTTGGAACAAGGACTGTTAACCATAACCTACTTGACCAATGCCAAGCCACGTTCAACTAAAAGTGGAAATACGAGTCAAAATGATTTTCAGTGGTAAACTTTAACATCTTTGAACTTTATCTGTTGTATTGAGGTAATTTGCTGTGTGCTATTTGAGGACACCAGCTGACCCGTCTGTGTTGTGAGAAGTGAAAAGGGTCTACTGTGTCCCGTCTAGCACTGACATGTTAAATATTTGAGCACTTGATGGAATAGGAAAGCTTACTGTGACATGAAGGCTTCATTCTCCATCATCCGGTTTGGCATGAAATCCCTGCACGCTCAATAATTCATTCAACTGAACGTACAGAAGCACTCATGACAGCTCCATCCGCCGTGCTTTTCTGTGCATATGTTTTATGATTGTGTAAATGTGTGTGTGTGTGTGTGTTAGGGATCAAAACATGGGTTTACGGAAAAGCGTGTAAATTAAAGCGGTCAACTAAGGTTTTTGCCATCATTTACTCACCCTCGTGTCGTTGTAAACCCCCATACGTGGCCAATCTCAGTATCCAACGGTCTGTTGGGTACTAAGCGTCGCTGGACGATGTGTGTTTGCACTCTTGTTTCAGACAACCGGCGCCATCTTGTACTTTTAATTACCGTGAAAATAACAACAGTATATTAGTCAGCACGAGTAATAACTGAGACAGAATTATCCCCTAGTCAATTCCCGATCGATAAAATCAAGTCTCGTCCGATTTTTTTCGTTTCGCATTTCTGTCAAGACAGAAAAGACTATCGCAACTTCGGTTTCGTTCAGAATTTAATGTTAGCTTACTATGTACCGTAATAGCTACTGTTACTACGCAGACTGTTATGCAATTTAGGCCTATATCATAATCGGCTAGTTCTTAGCTGAAGCTTTAATTACAGGTAAGATTTTAAAAATACCTTAAACTCAATTCATTTATTTGGTTAGTAGCGGCATTTTTGATATTTTGACTGGAAAACGAGGCTGTGAGTAGCCCATGTTCAATGAATTGGAAGCCAGTTCATCTGAACAAACATCTTTCCAAAAACATATTAATAGACAAACTCCATTATAATATTTTGAAAGTTGAGTTGTGAAAATTGTGTAATTTCTGTCAAAATGCAAACATGTCGCTACAAGATCTATCAACAGGAAGATCACAATTGCACATAGTTTCTGTTTTCATACTGTATTTGTTCATTTTTTCATACAGGTTTGGATCAACGTGAAGGTGAGTAAATGACAGACTTTTCACTTTTAAGTAGATTTTGGTGAATTTCCTGTTCATTTTCCAAATGATGTGCTTAATAAATAAGGAACATAGAATTATTTTAATTATTTTATTAATAAAACATTTTTTTTGCAATAATTTATTAAAAATGTTATGATTTCCATGCAGTTTAAGGGTACAAGAAATATGAAATGAACACATCCACTTTGATTTGTTCAAGAGCTCCTGTGTGTGTGCCAGTGCAAACACACGGGACGGTACAGCAGTGGAGCACACAAGTGTACACTTCCAAAAAGCACTGTATAGAAAAACAAAACAACAGATTTGTGGATTTCCTCTCTTTTTTTTGTTCTTTTTTGTTTTGTTTTGTTTTTGTTTGTTTTTGGGCAGTGATGAGTTTTATGAACTCAAAAGAGATGACAAATAAAGAAAATTAAAATTAAGCAAAGGGACCAAAAGAAAAAAATGCGGTAAGTCTTCCAGCACAGAATAAATAGTTTGTATAGCGATGTGTAAACTTGTAGACAGCACGTTTTCACACAGTGGCAAACAGACATACACGCTCACTGCTAACATTCTGTCTTTTTAACGTCTTTTGTAACATCCCCCACTATCATTGTATTGTACCTCTACAGAAAAAAATAAGTTGTTTACATTATATACATTAGAAGTGGTTGTTCATTCTCCTGGGGTGATGACGAGGCCTTGCTATTGTTTGTTACAAGATGCAAAGAAAGACCAGCTCACACCAGAACACGCATGTAGTCCAGCCCAACAGTTTTCACAGATCTTGTAGACTGAATTCATGAATCTCTTTGCACAAACAAGTGTTTTCTTGCTTTAGAAGAACACAACACTTAGATCATTTTCAGTTTTTTAGGTCACATCACAGATTTAAATGATCAACAAATCAGCTCTTCACTTCATTTCCAAGGTTATTGCCAAGACGGTCCTAAACAACCAGATGTGCATTCAATAGACCATAATGCATTCTCAAAAGCAACGCGTTAGCGGGTTAACCTTGTGTTTCGCTTGATTCACAAACACATGCACACACAGTGATTTGAATCCACAGTATAGAACATATCCAAATAAAAATCATATAAATCTCTTTTATTCAGTTGTGTTTTTCCAGTGATATCCTTAAAACGAGACTGTCACAAATTCACTTTTACCGTAACGGTAATGACGTTTACATAGACGGACCAGTGTTTAACTTTCCATTGTAAAAAGAACAGTTTGTGGTGCATGGTATGTCTTCATGTGGTGCTATGAATATCTTCATATTTGTTTTTAGAACACTTCATATTGTCAGACAGTCATTAGGGATGTTCTGAGAAGCATGATCTCCATGACAACATTTCTGTGCTATGTCAACATTAGTCGTAATTATACACCAAAAGTACAGGTAGTGTAAAAAATATTTTGGATATGATTCTGCCTTCCGACTTAATGTACCATCAAGAACATACTGTAAATATACTTATCTATACAGTTAGAATATTTATTAGTTATTGCCACTTTCATATTTATTATAATTGTGCATTTGTCTGAAATGATTGAGTAAAATTATATGCAAAATTAAATTTATAATGTATGCATAGGATACCATCCGAGAAAGATTAAAAAATAAATATATTTTTTAAATCAATCTAATACATTCTTAATGTTTACATACTTTACCATATGATTACTCTGAATAAGAATCTCTTGATAATCTCTTGTTAATAATTTCATGTCATTAGGCTTCTGTAGACTCAAATAATTAATATTACGGTCATCATTATGATTTAAGTCATGCACTCTGATCCGATGTTTGGCTCATCACTCATCACTTTACTTAACTAGTAATAAAATAGATATTTGAGTTGCTCTTCTGGTTGATTTATTATTATTTTTGTAAATTATTTGAATACTATAGTTCCTGTCTGGAAGTTTAAACCATTGAAAACTTAACCAGGGGCCTCATTTATAAAACGTGCTGACTCACAGATTTGAATGCTAAGATCTACGGCAACTTTCATATTTATGGAATATGAACATGGAATCAAAAATAAAAAAGTAAATTTTATCTCACAATTCTGACTTTTTCCTCACAATTGCGAATTTACATCTCATGATTTTTACTTTTTTTCTTAGGATTCTTAGGATATAAAGTCAGTTGCGAGGTATAAAGTCAGCATTGTGAGATATAAGCTTCTAACAGTTCTGACTGTTTCAAAGTTTATAGCTCGCAATTCTGACTTTATAACATGCAATGTAAATGTAAACAAATGCAAAAGATAATTGTGACTTTCTCTCTCACACAATTGCGAGTTTACATCTCACAAGTTTGACTTCCTAACCTAACTCGCAATTGTGAGAAAAAAAGTCGCAATTATCTTTTATACAGTAGTACCTCAAGACACGAAAGGCTCAACTTACGAAAAATCCAAGTTACGAAAGCAAAGACGAAAATTTTTACTGCTCTACATACGAAAAGTTTTCAAGATACGAAAGGTTTCTTAAAGTCCGAGATTCGCCCCATAACAATTTTGAAACTCGCGCCGCACGCCGCCATCTTAGTTATAGTAGACTCGCCACCATCCTCCTGCTCTCCCATTGGTTCCTGATGCTAGCCAAGCCATGAGATCCTTCTCTCTAATTGGACAGCATCCCTCCCATCATGCATCTTCTATACGTACGTGCTGGCGTGCTTTAGCTCAGCCACTCCGCACCCGAAACTTTACATTTTTTATGTGTTTTCGTAAAGTTAAGTGTACGTACGTACGTTATCTGCCATTTGTCCTCCTCCTCTGCCGCCACTTTCGGAGATAGCCTCATTCGAAAGGTAAGCTTCGACATTTTACGTTATTTCATTGTTTATAGGTCAATTTAGCTTTATTATGAAATTTAATGGGGTGTTTTTGGAGGGCTTGGAACGGATTAGCCATTTTACATGTAAAATGTGTTCCAAGATACGAAAAACTCATTATACGAAGGCCGCCTCGGAACGGATTAATTTCGTATCTCGAGGTACCACTGTATTTGTTTATTCTGTGGCGGAAACAAGCTTCCTTATAAAAGTGCTTAGTGCCACATCAGGTTTTATATACGCACGTTTCCTTGTGGCAGAGAGTCAGTGCAATGCAGCTATTTTGAAAACTATGCAGCTGCGCACAATTTCACAAATATTTGCGATTTGTAGATTTCTCATCTGGAAGAGATGCGTACAGGTTTTTTGTGCGTACGTTTATTCCCTGAATCACACGTACACACATTTGAGAAATGATTGTAAGATCAAATGTAGTAAGGTTTGTACGCAACATTTTATCATTGAGGCCCCTGCAGCTTGAAGATCAAATGGATTTCCAGTGGATTTCAGTATGAGAATCTACTCATTTTACATTTACATTTATGCATTTGGCAGATGCTTTTATCCAAAGTGATGTACATTGCATTCAAGGTATACATTGACTTTCTAATCAGTTCTTGCTTTCCCTGGGAATCAAACCCATGACCTTGGTGTTGCAAGCACCACGCTTTACTGTTTGAGTTACAGGAAAGAATTTTATGACATAAAGCTGCAATTGAAATTATGCAATTAATTAGCAATCTGTTTGTAAAAGTTTGTAATAACAGTATTGACCGTATACTGTAACTACGGTATATGTCAGATATATACTGACATATACGGTTTAAAAACAAAAAGAAAGAAAGAAACCCAATATGTAATAGTGAGCTAGCCCTTTTACTTCTACTGATTCACTTTGCTTCATTGTTGCTTATTACCCTGCAACCCTCCTTTAAAATATATTGAAGTTACAATCTTTCAGGAACCTTTGTTGAGCATCGTATGTTTGTCAACGACGTATTAATGAAAGTTATTGTAGATTATTACCATAACATATTTTAACAGGAGGTTAAAAGGCGATGAGAAACAATGAACAAATAAAGCCAGCATGTTAATAATTTGATATTTTTTTTATTTATTTTTTTATTTATTTTTTATCACCATTTTCTCTGTTGATGTTTTAGTTTGTTCTCTTATATAAGACATTAATTGTTATGCTCACATATGCCAAAGATGTTTCGTGTTGTGAGATACTGACTTTCGAAAGTGCCAAACAACATACCATAAAGACATCGAAGACTAATCAACAATGTTGAAATGAACTTGGAAATAAGAGTCAGAATGAAAACTCAGTCATAGTCATATGCTGCAAAAGTCAAGTCAAAATGTAGACAATCCCCTCCGTGTACTGAAACGTCAGTCTATGTCGTGGCCGTCATACTAAGACAAGCTCCCGTGGCGTTGTGGGATTTTTGCGTATCTGTGTTGTTGTATTTAAAGGTCTTGTCATCGTGACACATTGGTGAGCGTGAGGTACTATGACAACCACTGTTAGCAAACGAACCTGCGTTGTTTCAGTCTCCTCTTTCTTCCTAGAAAGTTGAGACAATGAATACCCATGAATTTGCGCTATTATCAGATAACAGCCATATAGAGGAAGGAAGTCACAAGTTAAAGAAATTCTCGATGCATTGACTTAAGAATAAGGGTAATGTGATGTCACTGTTTTCGTCATCCGGTCGACACTATTCGGTCCATTGGGCTCCCGTAAGACGACAGGCACACACGTACAGTAATAAACCTGACAGAAACTAAAACCAAGACACCGACGGTGAGATATCAGCCGAAATAAACTCTTGCTTTTGATATGAATGATACGTAGCTTATTTCCGATAATCCATATTTTTGATTACATTTCCGGATTTACAAAACAAGTATGACACCAGCTCTAGCTGATGCTTCCTATCTCGGCAAGACATTGTGCAAAGTTCAATGCACACAGTAACATTTCTATAGCAACTATGAGGTAATTTCACTGTTGCTAAGAGCTAGGCGATGTATTTCACAATGTCACTCTGGCATTTTTCTCCTGGAACAGCACGGCACACGCACGCCTTCAACCCGAGCCCTTTTAGCCCAAGCTACAACCGTGGAGGATTCACACATGTTGGGTTTTTTCATCAACCAAAAGAAAAAAAAAGGAAAAATAAACAGAGGGAGGGAAAACTGAGAGATTGCACCAGAAAGTCAAAGGAGGCTTTGTTCTTACGTGACTCGACTTATTAAGATAATTACACTTGTGCTAATTTTTCAGTCCCGCTGTTTAATACAATATCGTTCTTTTGTCTCGCTGTGTGGACCACTTCTTTGTGTAACCTCGCAGCATTCTGTGAGGATATTTTGGTTTTGCTCTGCATGGAGTACCACTTCCCTGTTATTATCGCAATTTGTGAGTCTTCTTGTTCTGTAACAGCCGGTCACGTGACGGCTATTGCACATCCAAAGCATGGGGCTGCATCTGCTTGTTTCAGTCCCAGTATGCAGGATCAACTTGCTCGGCTGTAATGGAAGACTGACTCTCTAAAATTGCTGATTTCGTCTCTTAAAACTCTTTCAGCTGGATCTGTGGCTCTTTTGAGGTTGCAGTTGCGCGACCTCTAATGTGACGTGACTTGCGATAAACCAAAGAGGTACTTTCGATACTCCGTTACCAGGACAGGCCTACATGATGCTAGCTGTTTTTGAAGAAAAACAATGTGTGATACATGTCTATCCAGGCGAGAACAGTTGGCCTGTGTTACCCAGAAACCGTCCCTTGTTATCTTTAGCAAAAAAAATCGAGTCGCTAATAGTCTTTTTTACCATCAACCACTTTTTCACACCATTGGGACACTGAAGCAATACAACAAATTCATACCGGTTTGTAACGTCACACGTGTCTGTTCCTGGTTTGTTGACTGTTTGTAAAGTTCTACAGAGCACCAGGCCTCATCAGAAGAATTCATTTCACAGCATATTCAAAGCTCACTTTGATGTTCAAATATGTTATTTACATGGCTGTTGACTTGTTGAATAAAGAGGAGGAATCCTTGGTCACATCTGCTGCCCCTTTCCCGCAAGTTTCAGCAGAACCAATGTGCACAGATTTCGTGGAAAGGCTGCCGGCGGAAGCGTCTCTTTTTTAGCAGCTAAGGCTACAGCTCCTGTCCTCCGTTGATCCACACTGCTGTTTGGGGTGGGGGGGCGTTGAAACCATCGAGTTAGGAACGGGAGGTGACAGGACATAGATTATGGGTGTCTGGGTTGGGTTGCTGTGTGAGAACCTCCGGTCACCTCCCTCCTAGCCTGAAAGATCAGTTCTGCTCTGATATGGCCATGGATGGTGGGAGGGGGATCATGGATGGATGATGAGTTTGACCCCCCCACCCCGGCTTGCTCACACACTTCTGTTAACTGCTGATATTGCTCAGTCTGTCTTTAAAAAAAAGCTGATCGCTTCCTCGGAGTGCAGGGCAGTGGCTCACAGGCCGGACACCATAACCCTGTAGGAGGGGGGCATGTGTCTGTGGTGCGGGCTGGAGGCCGGGCTGCTCGTGGGACTGCTGCAGCTCGCGTCCACCCCTCCTATGGAGGGTAGATAGGCGTGATGCAGGATCGGCAGCTGCAGGGACAGCCTGCGCTGTATGCTGTGAACACAAAGCGCACAGATGAGAATGGTTATTACAAAATAATTCCTCATTTTCTGTAATGCTCTTTAGTCAATGTGCGTTTAAGAGTGGAGAAGAACTTGTATGCCTGTAACAAGCAGAAGTCCAACTTCCATCAGAAGTTCATCTACACCATCTGAGCCAACACTACCATTTAAGTTTTATTATTTGAACATTAAAACAGTAATGTTAAATATATTTTACAATCTAAAAAACTATGTTCTATTTGAATATATTTTAAAATGTAATTTATTCCTGCCGTTACTCCAGTCTTTAATGTCCTTCGGAAATCATCTTATTATTACTTGTTTAAAACAGTTGTCATTCTTACTATATTTTGTGGAAAACTTGACTAGAAAGCTCCAAAAAACCCTTAAAAAAAACTGAAATAATTTATAGCATTATAAAAGTCTTTACTCTCACATTTAATGCAGCCTTGCTGACCCAAAAAAAGAATAAGTTAATGACCCTAAACTTTTGAAAAATATAATAAAAAGCATCGTTCTACATTTTATTGACAGCAACAATGAAATCACACATATTTCATCACACATTACGTCTACAAGTGTACACATCTTTGAATTTTTTTGGTTAGCGCTTGAAAATGCACTTAATTTTCCTTGTCTCAGGATAGTGAGGATGAAGGGTTCGGGACTGTGCTCATTTTTGTGCAGTATGCAACTGGCTGTGTGGATCACCTGATTTAAAGTCCACTTCATACCTATGTGTATGTGTTAGATTCAAACCGCACCCCAAGAGGCCAAAGCCCTGTAAATCAATTACAGAAGCCAAATGGCAGTTATATAAAGTACACGCACCACACCTTTCATGATTGGTTTTACGACCTGAGTCTCTTTGAGTTATTACTTTCAATTAAATATTAATTTCATACATCTATTAAGGAAAATGTCTTCTGTGTTTAGAAATAATAAAAATCGATTAGTGAGATGTTGAAGTTTCATTTGCAAAACAAAAAATAAAAAAATGCTCTTTATGCCAAGGTTATTGAACTAAATATGCATTTGCTTGATCTTTTCTGCAGACGTGGAGAACAGGCACAATAAATTACTCGCTGCTTATTCCCATGGCAGAGGTGGTGTTATTTTGCAAGGTCAAGACACCATCAGCTACTGGGGTAAATGTGTGAGAGTATGTGTGAGTGTGAGTGTGTATGTGTGTTTGATGAACAGTGACAGTCCAGAATCCCTGCTCTGTGCAATCAAACATTCATGTGCTGGGACGGCCTGTAGTCCTCTAATTCTACTCTCCTGTCTATTTTCAGGGTCCAGTGCCTTCTGCTCTCACTAGAAATCACATGTTCCACAGCCCCCCTCCCAAACCTCTCACTGTCTCTCTGTTCCTGAACATTTTTTCTTTCTGATCTGAATTATTTCTCACCTTCCTGTAAATGAGTCTCTACAGGAATGTTGTGTCTGTTTACCTTGCTTTTAACGCAAGAGTGGCTGTGGCTTCATATTGAAAACTGGTATTTGTTATAATGTTATTTTAATTCATTATGGAACTAATAGATTTACCATTTAGTGCACTTTTTTTGTTCCTCTAGTTATGTATCTATAGTGATAGATTAGAAGAAAAATAGCTTACTTCAGCGTTGCAAAATAAGGTGGATAGTGTCATCAAAAAGCGATTTGGAAAATTAAAAACCTTAAAGATCCATAAAAGAACATATAGCTAGTCAGTAGCAAGTGATTTTACAAAGAGGGATAAAAAAAACTAAAAGAAATTCTAATTGTTATTAATAATGATTTTTATGTCTGTTTTTCTAAGAAGCTAAGAAAAATGTGATATAAATATATATACGGTATATATAAAACACATCTTTCTTATCTTCTTAGGAAAACAGACCTAAAAATCATATATATACAGTGGTTTAAAAAAGTGTTTGCCCCCTTTCTGAATTTTGAGGGTCTTGGGACATGTTTGTCACACTTAAATGTTTCAGATCATCAACCAATTGAAATTTTAGTCAAAGACAACACAAGTAAACCTTTTTAAATGAAGTTGGTTATCATTAAGGGAAACAAAATCCAAACCTACATGCCCCTGTGTAAAAAAAAAGTGCAGAATCGTGTGAATCGATTCTTGGGATTTAAGGATCGATATCAGTTCATTAAAATGAGAATCAAATATATATAAATATATATATATTTATGCCGGTGTGAACTCACTGTTCTGGTGAGTTGATGTCTTCTAGTGGACCTCTGCTTATCCTAGAAGGGTCCATGGATCCCCACTGAGCTTGGGGTTTCTGCTCTAAATGGTTCTTCAGAGATTTCTCTCCATCTGAAAACAAAGGGATGATGTTCAGAATGCTGCCTTTCCATCAGAATGTCAGTGGTGGATTCAGCTGAAGAAGATGCTGAGTCAGAACTTGCAACTTTTATGACACTTCAGGTTGACATGTTTGGGGGTGAAAAATGTATAACATTCCAAAAATTTGTTCTATTTCCCTGGGTGACAGTAACAGAGGAAAAGAGTGTCACATACTGAAATAAGTCACGACTGACAGCTGTGTGTGATCGACAGGTGAGGAACACAAGGTTTGATATCCACTTCTCTTACCTTTGCCGTCAGTGAAGTTGCGTATGCTCAGGATGTTGTTGACATCTTGGTAGTGGTTTTGTTTAATGTATGGAGTCTTTTCTGGTGTATCCTGGAGTTGCATGGTAACCTCTTCCAGTTCCTTATCCAGCTGTAACACAAATAAAAAAATGCGGTAGCACTTTACAATAAGGTCTCATTATTAATGCATTAACTAGCAATGAGCAATACATTTGTAATAGTATTTATTAATCTTTGTTCAAATTATCTAATTAAAATACAACTATTCATGTTAGCTC
This sequence comes from Rhodeus uyekii, assembly GCA_037043235.1. Classification (NCBI taxonomy): domain Eukaryota; kingdom Metazoa; phylum Chordata; class Actinopteri; order Cypriniformes; family Acheilognathidae; genus Rhodeus; species Rhodeus uyekii. The sequence goes on from JAWRVZ010000033.1 coordinate 4,374,091, forward strand.
AAGTCCGTAAAATAATATTAACATTAACTGCTGAAATGAATAATAACTAAAATGAGTAAATGCTTTGAAAGTGTTTGTCATTATTAGTTTATGTTAATTAACGCAGTTAACTAATGTTAACAAATAAAATCTTATTTTAGTATTACCAGTAATTTTATTTATATAACAAATTAATAAAAAAACTCATACAGTAGTATATTTCATTACTGTAAAATATTTTCAGATGTGATTTTTTTATTTATTTCACAAACCAAAACAAAACTGCATACTGTTGCTCCCAAAATATATATTAGTCTTGATATAATTACATATTTGTTATTTAAATATAATTATAATTTTTAGTTTAAAGTACACTGTCATAATAATCATTGAAATGTGAGAAACTTCCGTCACCTCTGTAATTCTCATTCGGAGGCGGTGGTTGTCTGTCTGTAGTCCATCCAGACGGGAAGTGTTGGCCTGGTTAACACTGGTTACTGAGGTGGAAGTCTTGGAATCTTCCTTCTTCTGGTTCTGGGTGAACTTTAACCTCCGGTTCTGTGTGGCAGCATCCGGGTTTGTTCGCATTGTGACAAACTAACAAAAGAGAGAGATCAAGGACATACTATTGAGGTCTTTTGCCGTTGAGTCTGCTTAGGATGTATTTGTTTAGAGGTAGAGTCAAATCTTTGTGGTCTTTCAAATATCAGTGTGCTCATTTCCAGAGAGCTTCAGGGGATGCAAAGTAAGCACTGTTCTCAATTATATTCAGGTGAACTTGCACAAATCAAATGCCAGAATGTGGCTTTCGCTGACCTCTACAATTCTTTCCCCATAGGATTGGATCAGGCTGTATATTGCAGTACTTACCTTTGGCACAAAAACCAGACACAGCGTGATGGTGCTGCAGAAGATGATGACCAGTGCCACGATGCAGAACTGCACATTAGGCTGATCTCGGGTCAGGAAGGACACTGCTGCCCCAATGATACACATGATGCCCACATTATACACACTCATACCGATGTACTTGCTGTCGTTCAGGGCTGGGATGCTCACATTTCTGGTCTCCCAGGCCAAAAAACATCCGAACAACTTGACAAAGAGAAAAGTGCAAGACATTATTTATTATCACAGTGCAACAAACAAGATGTTGACATTTTCTGTTTTCTTTTATCAATGTATTTGTTTTTAACCTTTAGCCTGTGCACAATTACATATTACTTTATTTGAAACCAGATCTAAGATAGAATAAAATTAGTGGTCATAAGACATTTTCCATAGGCAATCATTTTCACCTTCATCACTATGTGCAATCCTCAGTTTACAGTGATGAATCATAAAGCCAGTGAGAATGAACTGTGGGTGACTTATTTAGCACCCTAATGCCTCTAAAGGCAGCTAACAACACCTGTCCAACCCTCAGGAAGTCAGACCAGTAATCAAAGCACCTTTGTGTGAGACTAGAGTGAATTTTGAGAAATATGACTCAGCTAACTTAATGACGCACGCTCTGAGATTTGATTCTGCACCCACTCGCCTCAAACCTATTCAATCCTAATCCAATCACAGTGAGTCTAACTCTTTTTCCTTATTCACCCTCTCATTCTCTCTTCCTTCTCTTGTTCTACTAGAACATGTCAGCTGTAAGTGAGGCCGTTCTGGTTTTCAAACATTTGAAAGGTCACATATAAAAAAATGTGAGTGTGCTGGCATTTGCATTTTCGTACTATTATGATTTGATGATTCTAAATACCTTTCAGCGTCGATTTAGCATTGAAACCTTTGCCTCCCCCCAAATCTATACCTATAGGTTTTAAAGAGGAGCAGAGAGATGAAAGAGACAGGAAGAGATACTCTGTGGTCCACAGCTGAACTTTGGCACGGATCGTCTACTGTGGGGTAGGGTAAAAACAGACGTAATGACCTGCCAGTCAACCGAACCACCTGCCGCTATTACAGCAGCCAGAACAAGAGGACAAATTATTTCCACAGAGCACAAAGTGAGTCAGAGGGCAAGTTTTTATTTGGGGATGTTACCACCATTGACTCAGAGATAATGGTCTGTGTTATGGGCAATTAACTGACTGGGGGCATTTTGGTTCCTAGGGCACCTTACCAGTAATCTAAAGTGAGTTTAATTGGAAAGAGCAATCTTGCTCATATCATATCTCCTCCTTGGGGTACAATGTATCAAAATCTAGTCAGTGAGTTTGCTAGATGTGCATTGGCGGAAGAGAATACCAGTGCTTCTAAGGAAGCAAAATAATAATGTTAAAGTTTATAGAAGTGTTTCTTATTAAACATTTTAAAAGACTCACCAATATAATTCTTGTACTTTTACTGTCATGTTAAAGCTGCTCATTTACCATTTTTATTTTGAAATTAGGAGTGGAAAATGTAAAATATTTTCAGTTTCAGTAACAAAGTTTTCCAGGGTTTACACATTCACCAATGAATTGACAGTGATTTTTTTCAACTCACAAATAGTCATTTCTACACTATAAAATAGTTTATATTATATTCATTGTAAAAAATTCCCAAGACTTTTTAGGATTTTAATAATTTCCACTTTTCCAGGTATATTCTGTGGGAAGACCATTAAATAAATAAAAATGACAGCTGTTAAATAAATTAAGTTTAAAAAAAGAAAGAAATGTAAAATGTGTTTACATTTGATAATGCTTATTTTAAATAAATCATTTTAAGCCATCTTTTAATGGTTCTCCTAGTTGAGAACAATTAGTTTACAGTAAGTTTTGGTTTTAGACTTTGGGTCAGTGTAAAAAAAGACAACATAATGACTGATAATAAAGCAATTAGGGGATGACCAGGTTAAAAAGGTTCAAATGAAAGGCTGAAAATCATCCAGGGGATGTTCTTGAGCCTTAAACCCCCTTAACCAGGGGTAAAATCAAACGCAGATCTCAAGTGGCTTCAATTTTTTATTTTATTTGGATTTGTAGCTTTTTATTGTTCCCTAATAAATATCCAAGTACTCTAATTTGTGTTTATTAACACTATTATAATATTGTCTATTGTCGAACTGTATGTATGGCGTTTGTCTTTCCTGATGTAACACAAGAGACTCAGAATCTAGTATTGCAAATCTAGTATTTTCATGACAGCGAAGTATGCATTATATTTTCCCAAATGCAGAAGGAAGTGGCAGAATATTCAGACTCTGTTGTCTGCGGGAGCAGATGGCGATTATGTTGATGCTCTCTAAAATGTTCTCACTCACCATAAGGAGGCCTTTGTAGGCATAGACAATCCCCAGCCAAATGGTCATGTGCGTGTTCTCGCAATGCTCCAGGAAGGGCCGGATTGCGATGTCTCGTCCCTGAGGATCCGCCTGTGGAGACACAGTGAGGAAACCAATGAGTGGAAATAATCCTGGCTTAAAAAACACCTTTGTCACTAACAACAATAACAAAATACTGAGCCCAGGCTTATTTGCCTTGCTTTTAAACGCATTAATATGAAGGCTGATTTGGGGTTGAATTAAAAAATGTATTAAGTAAATTTGTATTTGCGTTGAGAATCAATACCGAGGCTGAAGGACTTAATGGACTTTCACTGAGATAATATAGTCACCTCTCCAGGATGCCACTTGAAAGTTAACGATTAACTTATAAATCTTTATGGGTCAGGCATTGATCGCTTGACACTGATCGAGATATTTACAGTCCTGGTATGCAAGACAGGTCAGGACTGGAGGAGGTCTGCGAAAGGGAGAAGAGTGCTGGGTCTAAAAGTAGCCAAGCTCTAACCCACTTTCTGCTGCCCCAGTTTGAAAAACCTTAAGCTTGCCATGTAACAACCCGGACACAAAGATAGACAGGGATCCAACCTCCAAACGCATTCCTAAGTCTTGCCGATTTTTCCCAGTTTAGTCACAGAGCGTAACACCCCGGCTTTCATCCGCCTCTTGTGTGGCTCTATCTGCGTGATATGAGTTTGGTATTAAGGAGTTCACAGCTCAGAAGACATCTTCACAAAGTGACGTGCGAGTAAAGTGGGCCAGCCAACACAAGAAGTTCTATTTATATGAATCCTAGAAGTCAAACTGTCTGAAAATGTTTAAACTCAGTGCGAGAACAGATCAGACAGGAACTGCTGATGATATACTGCATAGTCTGCGAAAATTGTTGATATGATAGAGCTTCTACAGTAGTAACAAAAGAAATAGCCAAAAGGTGAGGTAGAAGTACTGAGGTAGAAGTAATTTTAACATCAGAAATGTAAAAATATTACCCAACTGCAACTTCACCACCGGTTCACTGACAGTAATATCTTTCCTCACACTGAAAGTAACACAATAATGTTTTTTACTTCTTTGTTAAACATTCAAGTGGTTCTATCGGACCTCAAAACCTAGAACTGAAAATATGAAACCTAAATAAACTGCTTATTTCAACAATATTTCAATCTTATTTTAACAGCAAGAGCTCTGCTTTCATAGCCAGAGCTGTAGTTAGTGGAGTTGTGTCGTGTTGCCGGGCAACAGTTGATGGGTTGGGCTTAAGGAGAGTGCTGGGTTCTCAGTTATTTCTCACTGCATTAGGCGTCTAATGTAATTATTCACTGGAAGCTGGAAGGATGTGTGACTGACAGAGTGTCTGTGGAGAGACGGAGACAAGAGGGACACAGTCAGCTGAGAAGAGAGAATTATATCACAGTTTATAGACTGGAATGAACCATATGGACACTGAGAACTGCAAATAGACAGCCACTAGGTGTGTATTAGTACAGTAGCAGGTTTAGACGGAAGGGGCAGTTTACTCTGCCTGAGACTTTACACTTACAATTACAGTAATACCTTGAGATACGAGCGTCTCTACATACGAGTATTCCAAGATACGAACTAGCCTTCGGGTAGATTTCTGCTTCTAGATACGAGTAAATATTTGAGATACAAGCACGCCTACTTACGCGGACGCTCATTCACTTCACGTGTTCGCTGACTTATGTACGCATCACCAATGTATGCAAAAGGTCTGTATGGTCCAAGTGAAAGTGAGGGTAGTCAGGCGAAAAAAAGGTAAGAAAAGGTACAAAAACAAATCGAAAAAAGCAAAACAATAATATAAAATAGAAAAGTTCAGAAATATAGAAATAGTAAGCTAAATTCAGTTATTGTCTTTGTGTAAACTATAAAAACAAAAATTTGCGAAAGTGACATTTTACATACGCTTTTATCCAAAACGACTTAGATTACATTAAAGATACACACTGACATTCTAATCAGTTGTTGCATTCCCTGGGGATCAAACCCATGATCTTGGCGTTGCAAGCACCACGCTCTACTGTTTGAGTTACAGGAAGTAGGCATACCATGCGTATGTGTATTATGTGTTCAGAAGCTATAGGTGAAGAAGCAGAAGAAGAAGAAGAAGAAGAAGCTATAGGTGCGTAGTATTTCTTTACAAAGTGACATCGCCCCTAACTGTTGTTTTCATGGATCCATGTGAACATGGATTGTTTTGACAATATTGTTGTCTGTACGTGAAAAATGCAAAGAAAAAGGTTTTCTGGGTTTATTTTGCATCGTTGTCAGGTGTATGTTGTCACACCATAAAATTCGCAATAAATATTTCTTAAAATTGTTATTGGTTGAAAATCTGCTTTTTTCAAGGTTCTTTGATGAATAGAAAGTGCTAAAAACAGCATTTAACCTCAAATTATAGAATGAAACAGAGAGAGAGAAAGAGTCAGGGACTTCAGTCATTTCTCCGTGAGTATATATTGTATGCCATTGAGAATTTAGTACAGCATGAATGAGATTTCTATTATCCAGCCTCTTTCTAAGACCTTTGATTTTGAGCTAAGCCTTTGTTTAAGAGAAATGACAGTTATAATACTCATTTGGATGGGTCAGTCACCCTCCTGTCCATTTGTTTCTTTCTGACATGGCTTCTTGTGACCACAATCTCTTATCTGTAGTAATCCTTTTACATTACATCCTGTGATCTCTTGGCGGCTGCGTGCCACTGCTTAAATGTAGTATGAAGAAGCAGATATTGTTCAATGGAGCTGGGAGTTGTTTAACAAGAAGTTAAGTCAATTATTCAGCCATCTAATCTTAAGGTCAACTCAAGCGATACTTCACTGACCTAATCCCACAGCAAAGCCATAACACACATCAAGGATCAAGGTTTAGTACCATGGTTCAAAACCAACACTCGCCAAGCACCAAATACAAGTCAAAATTGGCTCTGATCAGTAAATAGAGTTTTTTTTGCCCATGTTTGCCAGAGCTGCAACATAACACATTATATAAATAAAAAAATGATAGAATAACCTCACATGAGCAATTTAAATAGAAGATAATCTAGTGACACAATGTGGAATAATCATTGCAGTAAGCCACCAAAAAGAAACTACAGTGGAATCCGGTTATCTCGATATCTTGGGGGTTGCAAAAAAGCATTGAGATGATCGAAATAACCAACAGCCAATATGGCGATTTATTTGATGAAGCGATTGGCATGCTATAAAAATGTACATACCAACAAATGTCAAAATATTTGAGAAAACCAATCAAATCAGAGAATGCGGGCTTTATGTGCACACAGAAGCGGATGAGGCTTTGGGATGGGGGTGGGACTCACGGCAGCACTCGCTGCTCGTTGAGAATATGTGCTTTCACTTCAGAGAGTCCTGCTTGTATTATGTGAGAGAAGCGTCACTGACAGAGCGACCATATGGACCGCGATCCACGTGCAACGCAAACTCAGTGCATGCGCAGTGAACTAGGTACGATCTAGATACGAACTAGGTACGAACATTAGTCACGAGATAACCATGTGAAATGCCGAATTTGTCCCTCTTTTGTGCTCGAGATATTTGGGTTCGGCGACATAAAAAAAAATCGACATAACTGATAAGAAAATGCTAAGACATAGGGAGTTTGGCGGTTCCACTTCAAAAACGTCAACATAATAGGGTTGGCGAGTTAACCGTGAGTCGTGATAAGTGAACTCCACTGTATTAGAAACAAAATTATGTTTTGAGACAAGTTTGCCTCATCACAGTTGCTTTGAAATTGATGCAACGGCCAATAGGGTATGCTATAAAAAAAGAAAAGGGAAAACCTGTGAAAAGATTTCTTTATTATATACTATATTACATTAACAGTTTGTAACATAACATTTTAATATTCTGATTTGATGGTCAAGAAACATTTCTTTAAAAAAATATCAATGTTGAAAACATTAATATTTTTGTGTAAACCGTGATGCATATTTTTTCAGGATTCTTTAATGAATAGAAAGTTCAAAAGAACAGCATTCATTTGAAATTGACTATTTTAATCCAAAATATACTTCCATGGCTGGTAAGAAATATTTGATCTTGCCACTTTCCTGCTCGCTGACTGAGTGCGAGAGCATCTCTGTGTGGCTCCTCCAGGGTTACATCTACCTGCTCCAGTTTGAGGATGAACCTGCAGCTGCACACTGAGGCTTTGCAGATCTGTCTCCCTCTGGTGTGTGCTTATTTTTGGAGTCCACAGCTCTAAACTCCACTTCAAATGCAGTGACTTCAAAGTGGCCCTGCCGCAGTCCCTGCGGCTGAGCCTGGGAGCTGCCATCACTGATTCATTACGGGCTAAATGCATCATTAGACCAGGAATCTAACCCCGAACATCACACGCATTTAAATATGCAAATGAGAACGTGCAGTGGCATGTTTCAGATGGCCTTTGTTATTGCAGCCTAAAATGCTTTTTATTGACACCATTCTTTAATCTAATGCTCGAGAATATCTCGGTTTTAATCACAACTCCCATCTGCTCGCTCTCTGCGAGTCTCCGATGCAAATGACTTTCGCTATGTTGCTGTCACGTGACTGCTGTACCGCGGACCCTTCACCCTACACAAACACACTCACTTATGAACATGCAGCTAATTTTCGAATAACAACCTTCATAAATGGAGTTCGAGTGCTTGCTGTCAAGCGTTATTAGCGCTCACGCATGGGCAAACATTTGAATCTGGTGACTACTGGGATTATACTGAGGTATGCACACAGATGCGCTCTCAGTATTACAGTCACGAACACACACACGTGCAAAATCGGAAGTCCATAACACTTAAAGCATGTTTTCTTTTCCGGGGGACAGTCGAGATTTGTGACTTGGGTCGTCTATGCATCCTTGTTGAGTCAAGGACACTGAGAGGTCCCACATATGATAAGCCATCAGTCCTGATAACTCATTAGGACTGCTGTTGTTTCCTCCATGAGGGCAGGCATAGCAAATTGTGAGTGATGGAGGATGGCCGCTCTCCATCATAGTGCACTCTGCTGCCCCCATGATTATTGAAGCCACAAGAACCTTTCTGTGTCGTGGACATTAGGGCACGAAAAATAGTATATGGGTGTTTGTTTGACTGTGCTCTAACCATGACCAACAGTGTTTATAAATACACATCCCAAATTTTGTATTGTGTTCGCCTTCGGTGATGGGAGTGATAGTAATGGAAATCACATTTGAAACATTTGGAATGAAATGGCTGATTTTCCACAGTATTGCAAGTAGTCCAGCTGAAAGGGGACCTTGATTTTGTTTTTGGGGTCTACTAGAATATGCTTTCATGGTTGAATGTTCAAAAAACATAATTTTTCTCATAATTTATATTATTTCAGCACCTCTCTTCCCAGTCTGTCTGTAACATGAACTCATGAGCCCCTCCCTCCGAAAAGCACAATGTCCTTTAATTGGTTAGCTGATCCAGTGGGTTGTGATTGGTGAACCTCTTTGAGCACCATAACTGAGTTTCAACACAGGACTAATGCAACTCAACCAGGCGCTGACAAAGTTGGAGTTTGTACATTTGTGCTTTGCAACTTTGCAGACATTGTTCATGCTCTAATGTAGGGTTGCCCACACTTTTTTGGCTTGTGAGCTACTTATAAAAGTCAAAACGATGATCTACAAACTATTAAAGTACAAAACATATATTTATGAATACATTGAGATTTCTTTATATGCACAATATATGTTGGTGTAGGTTGCATAACTATATGAACCCATATTGCACAAAACTCTGTACTTTGGTGGCTGCCTTCACTTTTGAAGTTAGCTGTGAGAAAAATGGCTGCTGTCCAGACAACTGAGTTTTTAGTTCCTTCACCCTTCTTCTCAGTTCGCTTTTCGGAGGGAAGTCAGTGTGGGCCGAAAATGCTGCTCCACATTTCCCTTCTTCGCTATAGCGATGACACACTGGCAGATGAGACAAACACACTTAAAAAATGACAGTGTAAAAGAAGTCAAAAGTGGTACGTTTGAAGTTTGACTTCTTACTTTGTCCAGCTCCCCCACTCATTTTTCTACCCTTTCTTAAGTTTAAAAGAAATAAATTGGAGGCTATCTCGCTAGCTTGCTAGAGTTTTGGAGCACTTGGCGCCGTTGTGCGCATGTGCGGTGACCCATGCTTCAGAAAAGGTCAGATGTCAATCAAGTGACAAATTTCAAAGTGAGGACGGATGATGGGCTGACATTTACTTTGTTACTTTCTACCCACACTACCTTTGCAATCGACTGGTAGATCGCGATCGACGTATTGGGTACCCCTGCTCTACATTACACACTAAAGAAAATTGAAAATGTTAAAAAGCAAAGTAGAACCCATTTAATTCATAGCACTTTATGCATGCTACATACACACTGAAGATATTTCCATCTTTTTGCATAATAAAAAGCACATGATATCAACATAAAAGTGCATTTGTGTAGCTGAAGAACTATCCATATAGTTACCAAGAATAATTTTCTTCCGGTGAAAATGAAATTGCTAAAAGTCCAAAATGGGCGTCAGTAATCCACTGCATGTGAGGTCTGAACTGACCCAGTGCACTTCACATCAAACAAACTGCCAGCATACTTCAAACACCGTCTGATCTAATCCTCAAGGTAAAGTCCCACTTGTGTCTCATTTACATTATCATTCCTGGAATTCTCCACACCTCATTTTCTCTTGTTCTCAGTTTACCTCGCCTCCATTGACTCCACTGAGGTGCACGTCCTGTCCAGGATATTACCCCTTGTGCTAACATTAATTAAACATGATTATTCAGCTCTGAGTGAACGTGATATCTTTTGATGATGTTAATTTCGTACAAGAAACTGAATGTTCCCAGTTGTAATAACAAATTTGTCAATTATTGCGTGTACGGCTACCGTTAAAATCTGCTAGGCTGGTCCTTCTGGAGTTGAATTTAAAACAGAATTTAGTTTTATGAAAGTTAAGCCAAAACTTGTGATTAAAAAAAGCTATACTTCCAGCAGAGAGACAAGATTCTCTCTTTTTTTCTCCTTTTCTGTCTTTGGCAGACTCAAACGAGTGCATGCACATCATATTGCTGTCGTTGCTACCCGAGAGAGCAGTAATTGAGTCCTCGGAGGCTCAGTTTCTATGAGAGGCCTGTGTTGTGATGTGTACTGAAAGTACAGATGGACTGTTAACAGCAGGAGACTTTTGCTATATAGTATTCATGGGTAAGATTGATAAGGCCACTGGTCAATAAATAACATTTCTCAAATGCTGTTTTAGGGCAGATTGAACCAGCTTAATCAAGTCTCCGTGTATTTTGCACATATTTTAAATGCTTTTGAGCATTAATAGTGAAACACACGCACGCAAACACACATATATTTAAATATCACTTTCAGCCTGGTTCTTGACAGCTTGTGTTTTATAGTATATAATAAATATACTTGTAAATATAAATTAATATACTTCATATATGTACAGTAATACCTTGAGATATGAGCGTCCCGACATATAAGTTTTTTAAGATACGAGCAAGCCTTTGAGCAATATTTTGCTTTGAGATACGAGTAAATATTTGAGATACAAGCAGCTTATAGACGCTGACGCTAGGTGTTCAAGGTAATTGCATATGGACTCCACTAAAGGGCCACCTTGGTTTTACAGCGGGTGGTTACCGGGGGCGACGAGTGATTCACGAGTATTATGCTGTGAGCAGCACGAGTTATCGGTGTTCAATAACAATAAATATGAAGTTCTGAGTCTATCCAAAACACTATACGGGAAGAAACACTACACTTCTGTATTGTGCTTGCATTATCTACGTTATCCCTCCCTCCTCCTCCTCCTCCTCCACACATGCCACCATTAGCCGCTACTGTATTGTCTGTCTCGAAGGTAAGAACTCATAATTAGAACGATTGTTGATGGGGGGGGGGAGGGGTGCGGGCCGCGATTGTTGACGGGGACGCACCTCTCCACCAAAGCTTCAGCACCACTGCCGCTTGCAGCCGCGACAGAATGACGTCACAGGGAAATGTAAAAATGAAGGAAATTGATGAAAAATTAAAGTTCGGCGGGCCAGATGTGGCCCGTGGGCCGTAGTTTGCCCACCCCTGCTCTACAGCAATTAAAAACATGTTTTGTTTTTTTCATTGTTATAAGCTTAGTTATAAGGGAGTTTTTTAGAGGGCCGGAATGGATTTTGTTTTCTTGTTATTTGTTATGGGAAAAAAATTGTTTGAGATACGAGCAATTCGAGTTACGAGCTCTGTCATGGAACGGATTAAGCTTGTATCTCAAGGTATTACTGTATAAATATATATTGGTATTGGGGAATAGATAGATAGAAACAGTAGATATTTCTCGTGCTTTTGGTTACTTTACTGGTGATTACTCATAATGACTACATTTATTATACTGAACATTTTATAACACACCTCTCAATGATCTGAATGGGTTAAATAAAATGCTACTGTTTGCATTATCTACTGTCCAAAGACACGTGACAGGATCCTATTGCTTTAGGCCCCGTCCACACGGAGACGCGGATCACTGCATCCGCATACATTTCTTATCGGATTGGCGTTCCGTCCACACGCATCCGGCGATTTGGGAGACTGAATCCGCTCTCTTTTGATACCGGGTCCTAAAGTGGATAGATCTGAATCCGACTCCCTTGCGGTATCGTGTGGATGGCCAATCCGTATATTTATTTGTTTACCGATGATGTCATCACATCACGTGTCAGCTGCGTCACAGTAACAGCAACAATGTTGCCAGATTGGACTGAAGATGCCAGCGCAGCTACGGCTTAAAACCCTCCCATTTAAAAAAATACCAGCCCAAAGTGCGTATTCTTATAAATAATGAAAAATGTTGAGCGATTTCATGCATCAAAAACCCTCCCAAATTTTATCAACCAGCCCAATGCATTTTTTTCCGGTCGGACGTGACAAAAAGGTAAATAGCAATCTGGCAACACTGAACAGCAACAACAATGCGCATGCTCAAAGTCTTCTTCTCTGTGTATAGTGTATTATCTGTGGCAGAATTACAGCGCCCCATACTGGTCTGGCATATAAACTACACCGGATTCAGTCGGTTTCAGTGGTATCGTGTGGACGCTGATTATTTTTTTTGAACAAGGAAAAAAAAGATCGGATAAGGAACGCGCCGGCATCGTGTGGACGTGGCCTTAGTATAACAAAGGCAACTTTAACATGCATCTGATTGAAAAATAAACAGCACATTTTTATTTCAGTGTTTTTGTTGTTAACATTGTGGTTAAGCAGACAATTTGATTCGTACATTCAGATTAACAGAATTGACAGCAAGCAAAACATTGCAAGGTTTCAACTGAACTTAACATTTTTAACACTTTATTGCTCTGTGCCTGCAATAATTTGTAAGTTCTTAAGCAAGGTTTTCTTGCATATATTAATTCAATAATTCAAGTAATTCCAATGGTATATAATATGAGGGTGGACAAATGACCCTTTAAAATCAGCTATAGAAATGTTCATATTTACAAGTAAATACAATATATTGAATATATATTATATCTGTTAGCATTGTGGTGCAGGTTGATAAAGGTGATGGAAAGCAGGTTCAAACAGAAATCTCTCTTTTTTTAAACAAAACAAAAACACTAAATAATTTTATATAAACAAAATGGTACACTTGTGCAAAACTGGAGATCACTATGGAAAAGCACGGCGAACCACAGAGACATCCACACACGGTTTAACATTGTTAAAAACTGACAAGAGGTAGAGAAAACATGAGGGTTTTTATACAGGAAGAGATTAGGGACAGGTGACGAGACTAACGAGATAGTGATTGACACGACAGGTGAAGGAAATGACACATGAAGCACACGGAAGGAAACAGGAAGTGTGAAGCGACACGACTGTGACAATACCACTTCTGTGATTATAAGAATCTGGTTTTCTGAAACAGACTGAAGCTGCCTTGTGAGTGTAAAAGAAAAATGCTGCAATTTTCTTGTGTTATTTCTTTGATTGATTGATTTGATTTGATTCTACAGCCCTTCAACAAACAGCCCACCTTTTAATCAAAGCACAAATCATAAAAACAGATCAGTGTTGTCTTTGCCTAAATTCTGATTGCTTGTACATCTGCTTGCTCTATTAAAAATGTTCACTCCATCCACACCTCACAATTACCATGTTAACACCTGGCCCTCAAGCAGGGAAATGTTGTGAAATCATGTGACTACCTCTTTCTTCCACTTGCCTATTCTCTTATGCAAGCCTAAAGCTGGGAGCTGAATTACAACATTGAAGAGTGTTATGACAAAGATAACCATAGTTTAACCATGGTGTTTGTTGTAAAACTAGTTATACAAATGGTAATCAATCTGTAAGAAAAACATGGTTAATGTTCTTAAGGGCAGATGTTTTCTTAAATACACCTAAGCAAAGAACGTAAAAACCCACCTTGAATATATCAGGGCTTTAAGACTGAAAAAAAAAGCATAATAGGAAAATCCATCAGCACTTAGTGTAAATTATACAAGCAATTAACTGTCCTTAAAGGGATAGTTCACCCCAAAATGAAAATTCTATCATTAATTACGTATTTTTTCCGCATATAACCCGCAGACGCAGATAATCCTCACCCTCATATAGCCTGCGGGTTTGGGGTTTTGTGTAAAAAGCATTGGAATAACCCGCACCTTTATATAACCCGCACCCATAGATTGATTAACTTTTTTGTGTAAGTTCACATTTCGAATTTCGATTGTTGCTCGAATGACGTCAATTGTCAATAACTGTTCAGGCTCGGTACACAGTGCTTGTGCGCGAAATGCAGGTGTTTATCATCGGATGAGATGAGAAGAGCACGCCCTCATGGCAGCACAGCCAATCACGTCTTCTTGCATCATTGACAGGTCAGACAGCCTATCAGCGGCAGCTGTCAGAGTGACAGTACAAGCGCCAGAGACAACAACCCTCACAAGAAAGAAAATAACGCAAAAAAACATTACGCGCAAAAATCGTGATATAGCCCGCACCTGTATATAACCCGCACCCCTTGCAGGGTTTGTAAAATTGGGTATAACCCATGCGGGTTATATGTGGGAAAATACGGTACTCACCCTCATGTTCCAAACCTGTATGCTTCTTTCTTCTGTTGAAACAAAATATATTTTAAATAATGTTAATAATCAGACAGTTGACAACACCGATTGACTTCCATATTATTTTTTTCCTATTATGGAATTCAATAGGGGCTGTCAACTGTCTGGTTACCAACATTCTTCCAATTATCCTCTTTAGTGTTCAACAGAAGAAAGAAACATACAGGTTTGGAACAACATGAGGGGGAGTCATTAATGATAGAATTTTCATTTTTGGGTGAACTATCCCTTTACGACATTGAAACAACTTCAATGCTGTTTGCTCATTGCTCAAATCTGTAAGATTGGTGACTGAACACTGATGGACATCAGGGAGTGGCACATTTCTAATGGATTATGTGCCAATGAAATTCACTGTTTCGGGACTATTGAAGCACTGCCATACCAAACTGCTCTTTTTCTGCTTACTGCACATTGTCAGGATGTGGACAACTCTTGATTTTTGTTCCCTAGCACGCTTCAGTGCCAAATTGAATTACTGTGATTGTAGGTGGCCATTTGAGCAAAATACTTTGCACTGACTTCAGAGGGACCTGAAGATAAAAAATAAAAGAGGATACATGCTTGGCTTCTGCCCCTCTGCATTTGGAAGCATGTTCAAATAGGAACAGCCTATTCGCATTTCTCTGAGCGGCAGCCATGCCTCCTCCCATCGGCCCACTTTATTTGAGCCGAGAGGCCAGCAATCTGTCTCTTTAACTAAGAGAAACAGGGAAAGGGAACTGCTTTCGGAAGGACTGTTTCTCTTGCATTCTGATGAGTCGAGTGAATCTTGAAGTGATAAGACAGAAATGTGATGCAGAACATCATGACTGTGTTTTAGCCGTTAACGCATTAACATTTTGATGCTCAAGTTATATATTCATCTACTCAGCATGTGCACAAGAAAGAGAATGGGCGACAGAGAGAAAATAGAGACAAAGAGAGATCTTAGCCTGACAAATGACTTAATGATTAATAGTATGGAACTCTATTAATTTGTTTCCATGGATACAAACGAGCAGCTCAGTTCCAAGTCTGCTGGAATGTTCTGCTCAACAGTGATAACGGGTCTCTCCTAACTTCACTCCTTATGATACATCAAACTGCACAGCCAGCCAATGAAATAATCCCGCAGTCACGCTCTGCACATGCAATTATGCATATGACGGGATGTCTTCTCATTTTATACTCGTTTCTTTCACTCACACTCCATTTGCATTCACGTTAGTCATGCTGCTGACAGTGTCACATGACTTCAGATCTGTGGAGGATGTACTGACTGTGTATGCATGCACACATGTACCTGTCTGATTTTTGCAGGTGTGAAAGTGTGCATTGGCGTATTTGTGTGTGTGTGTGTGTGTGTGTGTGCGTGCAGGGGGCATTGATGTCTGCCTGACTCTCTACTGGATGCTCTCCAGGCTGTGGGTTGGCAGGGTGTCAGGGGGTGCAGTTGAAAACGAAGGAGGGGGGCTCGGCTCCATACGGCTGCCAGGCAGCCTGTCTTACTGTCAGATGGTCAGAGCTGGTTTGTTATCGGGTCTCAGCTGCTCAGACCGAAAACAGTGTCAGTCGGCAGGCCGGTGCCACAGGCCCACACCACAGGCGGTCATCGGCCATCAGGGGCACTCGAGAGGTTGAGTTTGAAAGTATTCACATACTGAGAAAATGTTCTTTAATTCTAGCAATGGAGCCACATGTCTGTCCCTATATGGCTCTTCTGATAAGAAGCTACTGTATCATATTTGATATGCAATTTCAAATTAAGGTCTATAAATTACCAAGCTGATCAAAACACAATCTAGTATTTATATAAAAAAGCATTTTAGCATCCTTTTGAAATCGGCGCTCTTCAGTTTGTAGTTGCTCCTCATTTTGATCATTTGAACGATTTTTCTAAAGTAAACATGAGAATCTGTTAATACGGGAACAACAGGATCTGTATTTTAACAGGTTTAAATAAAAGATTTTTGTTTTAAGAGACAAAAATAACTTCTTTTTTTAACTTTATTTTCAAAAGTTTGCGACTGAATGTAGCATTTTTGACATGCCAAACATGTCAGTCTTTGAGTTACATGTAATTTATTTAAGCCACAAAATAAACAAAGCATAATGAACTACACAAAAAGCATTTCAAACATCTCCAGCAGGTTTTATACATAGCTCACCCCTTACGTATGTTATCACGTCTGGCTGTCGGTTGGAATATAAGAACTTGGACATCAATCGCTTCATTGAATACTTGCCAGCTAAGAAATAATTATTACCTTACAATCCATTGGTTTTCAGATCCATATCATTTGAATATCAGGACATTGATGTCCGTCAAATAATAAGTCCATAATCTACATTAGTATTTGCGAGAAGCAGAGGTCCAGAGAGTAAACACATTTTCCGGAAACCCACACTACCGGATGTTTTGAATGCGTTACTGCCTGAGCGGCTTAAGCATTCTGTCTGCCAGAGGTGATAATGTTATACTATACTGTACTATAATGTTATAAATACTCGTGAATACTCGCCAAGACAGGTATTTTGAAAAAGCAGACCAGAGAAAAACTGTATTTTTCATGGACAAGGGAAAAGTACTCCTCTAAGAGAACGCACAAATACAAATCATTTTAGATGTTTAATTACTATTTGGCGCACTGGGATTTCTAGATGAGGTCTTTAATGAACACATTTTTGTGAAAACCTCAAATTCGACCAAAATTCATATTTTTCATTTTGTAGCTTGTAATTAGCCTGTTTGCATTCTGACTCATTTTGCCAGCAGGGTGCACATATTATTGATAGATATGGTGACAGCTAAAATGTATACGTTTTTCATGTCAGTAACCTGCTACTGTTAAATCTCATTAACATACATTACAAATGATCAGAATTTAATCTTACTGTTTTGATAGAGATGATTCGGAAATCCATTGCCGCTTGTTTAAATTGTATATATTTCTTATTTTGTACATATATATTATTTTCTTATTTGTACCTATATTCTTTTCTTTGCCTTATTTTCATGTTCTTTTCCTTTTTCTTATTTGAATGATTTGTAAAGAGTGATTTAGAATCAAGAGATTTTTATTAGTTAAAGCCTTTCTTTACTTTTCTGTATTTTTCCATAGAGATGTGATCAACGAAGATATGCTTCAGACTAGTTTTGTTTATCTTTCTTTCTTTCTTTCTTTCTTTCTTTCTTTCTTTCTTTCTTTCTTTCTTTCTTTCTTTCTATCTTTACCATCAGAATCATTTAACCGTCATCATTGACATAGTTAGCACCCTCTGTTAGAGTATAATTGCTGTAACAATGTTATTTAAAGTGAGGCGGCCTACGAACTCCTTGTGAGACTTGAAGCCGGCTTCTGCTTATGAAACTGCAAACTAAAAAAATTCTATTGACTGCACTTCTGACTCCTGGTCTTCATTCAACATACCTGCTCCTCGGGTCTTAACTGTAAATCCCCTACAGTTTGGCCATGTAAATATAAGAAACTGCACCAAATTGCAAATTTTTGCTTGTTTGGGCCTCAAATTGAGATGTTTTTTCCTCCTCAAGTAAGAGCTCCATATTCTTCAATATAATACTATATAAGCCATAAAAGACTGATATATCAAATCAAATATGATACTCAAAAAAAAAATGCAAAAACAAAACAGAAATGCAAAAACATTTTGTCTTCAGGTTAAATAAAACTATCAGAGAGAAAGTCTACGATCACTATAGTGTTTTCTTAATTAATATTTTTGTATTACAAAATATATTATCATCATACTAATTTGATTGAAAACACAGTATTTGGTGCACACAATCTTTATGTATTCAAATTGCTTCTAAATAAACTTCTCAGATTTTCAATGTAGTTTCAAACCCTACTGTATTTCACTCCTACAGAATTGCATAAATGATCTAACAATTTCTCTCAAAGATTAATCTAAAAATAAATCAGCTCATTTGGAGTCGTGCGGTAATGACGGACCACCTGCAGCCCGTCACATCGATCCAATCCCTCAGATCGGGCTGCAGCACCTGCCTCTCACATCGGCCAAATGACATTTCATTCTCATGGAGACTCGAGTCTTATGAGAGTAATGAAGAGCTGTTTGTGGCTGAGTTATCAGGCTCAGGAGGTCTGTGCGGTGCCAGCGCTATCGACCCACGCTTCAAATCAGCCTCTATTTCACACACAGAACCATTTTGGGAGTGTGAGCTTCAACACATGGCTTCATATTAAGACTAAGAGTGAGTATCTTGTGTAAGGAGTTTGTTCTGTTTAATAATTTTCAGGGCCAATAGAACACAAATATAGCCTGTGTTCACATAAAAGGCACTGTCAGGAAACAAGCCCTTTAAATAGGTTCATCAAAAAGTTCCTGCAAGTGGATCAGAACGATCCTGGCGGGTGGATTCTGGCGCCAGTCATGATGATTAAAAATACATGTCTTCTCCAAGCTACTTCATCATGAAATCTTAACGAAAGCAGACCGCACACACAAAGTAACATCACCAAATAGAGGAAAACGCTGAATTTCGTCCATAATGCACGCAGTCAACCAAAAAAAAAAGTTTTTCTTTTTACTGCAAAACCTTTCATCGCTTTGTGTTCCAAACCTGTGTGACTTTCTTTCCCATGCAGAAAACAATGTTCATATAATGAAAAGCATTGGGGTCCAAAAGAACATAAAGTTAAACAAATTTGGAATGACATTTATGCATTTGGCAGTCGCTTACATTGTATTCAAGATACACATTGACATTCTAATCAGTTCTTTGAGTCAAGTGTGAGGTGAATAAATGATGGAATTTTGTGTGTGTGGATGAAACCATTGCATAAGGTACAGTCTGACATAAAGGACATTGATGCTGTTGTTTGCCTTGCTTTTACAAGATCACACTATTGTAGAATCTGACAAGGTCAACGATAAAAGGCTAGAAAACTTGGACTGTGTGCACCAAGCAGCACCATCAGATCTGGATCCCAAAAGGAACGAAACCCACTGCGGAGTATAAATTCATTACAGCTGGTCTGATTGCAGGCCAAGTCTGTCGAGATCTCAGAGCTGATGAGAGCGGGAGGAGGAACGGGCAGACATTCTGTGTGATTGCATAAGAGAGCATACTGATAAAGTGAAAAGACAGTCATTAACAGTGTACCTGTAGATTCCTAGTCTATGTATTATATGATTTCAATCATAATTGCAAAAGCGGCCAAATTTAAATCGTCCATTCAACCACTCTGTAGATAAGGATGGGTCATATTGAGATGGAACAAATTACAGTCAGAATCAATACTTGTCAAACTCTGATGTGATCATAACAGCCTGTGTGGGTTTTATAGGACGGTTCTCTCCATCCAGCTCCTGATCATGGCTGTTATTACAAAAACATTCCAAAACTGATCCTATCAAAATGCGATCTTCTGCATTAATGTGTGGTTCTCTACAGCACATCCTTCCTTACCTTTAGTCTTTTACTCTATGGGTAGAGTTACATGACAACAATGTACTAAAACTGAAAAGCTTTTCCTTTGCTTTTTTTGCTTACAGACAACAACATTTTCAAACGATCTACATTCACACGAATTCGCAACAACGCATTATGCATGCCACACCAGTAGGTGGCGATAGCTTTGTAAAGAAACACTATGCACCAACAGACTGAGCACGTAATTCTGTTCAGATCTGATTTGTGTGTTCATGCCGCTCATTTGTTGTCAAGAATATCTGCATTTGTTTCTATGGCAATGGCACCAAAAACAACAACATGGAGGGATTTGCAATTGAGATGTTGTCTTACTTACAACATGACAATGTGTATCTGCCATGCTGAAATACTGCATCTTCTGAGGCAGCGGCGGAACCGTAGGAGGCTGCAGGCTTTATTCTGTGCTGTCGTCTCCATTATATAGTCATTATATAGGCACTTTGCAACAACCGGTGTTCGGTCAATTATAGACGCTTGCTTCTGCAGCGATTTTCAGCTAGCTTCCTATAACAATGACTAACGTTTACCTTTTTAGCACGACAAAGAAATTCGAAACCACACGAAATTCAATCAGAGCAGTCAGGCTGAAATAGAGTTTCGGAAATGTGATATTGAATAGGATTTCAAACCACATATGAATTTAGATCATAACGGCATAGTAAAAATCTCATTTTATGTGATTGTTATGCCGTTCACACTTGCTAAATCTGATCGGATTTCAATCTGATTGTTACGAATAGCGGATAGTGTGCAATGTGGAGTGACAGGGAATGACAGGGGAGCGCAGGTATCCAAACAGAAACGTACTTTTATTCAAAACAGAAATAAAACACTTTAAATACTAAATCAAAGAAGCACACCTGTGCATAAACTGAACTAAACATAACTCAGGGAACTCAGAAAGACATCCACACACTTACAAACTCAGAACCGACAGAAGACACTACAACAGTCAACGTCAACAACCAACAAAGACAAGGGAAACACAAGAGGGTTTTATACACAAGAGAATGACGAACACCTGGGTAGACTAACAATATAAGTGATGACAAAACAGGTGCAGGAAGGACACGGGGAGATACATGGCATAATTGAGACAGGAAGTGACAAATGACCCTACCGACAGGAAGTGCACAGATGACACGACAGACGGGAAGTAACAAATGACACGACAGACAGGAAGTGCACAATTGACACACAGGACAGGACTAAAGGTAACACTGATATACAAAAAAATCGGACTTGGACTGACAGTCTGAATGTAGCCTAATACTTTTCATTACCACATAAATAAGATCCTTTTATCCTTTGAAAGAATTCAAATTTAAACAAATATATTGTCTAGTACACAAATGTCTCTCATATGTAAAAAAAGAAATTGAAAAAAGAACAGAAAATCATACTGGAATTTGAATGCGGTTCAGCTTTATGAGCTGGTAAGTGCTACCTTGAGGAAGACTTTCTGCCAAGTGTCCAGTGTTTTGTGTTTAAGCAAAGCCCTATTTTAATGTAAAAACGTGCGAGACCATTTTTAACCTGTGCGAATGTTCAAGGCTTCTGTTGTCAGCTGCTTGCTGTTATTTTAGCTGCACCAAAACAGTCCATTATCCTGCTTGATATTGCAAAGTGGTATTTTTCATTTTATTTTAATTTATTATCATAATCATATACACAAAGATCTGTAGTGCAAATAGTTATTGTAGTGCAAACTGCATAATTCTTTTTTACTTTACTTACCTTTAACGGGTAATAAACAGAAAGTCTTGCACATTCACAGAAAATAGATTACTTTACAGTTACAATTTTTAGAAAGGCCATGTAAATTAAAATGAAATAAATAAATAGTTCATAAATAGAAAATTATATATACGTAACAAATGTAAGCGACTGTCTCATAAAAGGCTGGTTGCCTGGGTGACAATATGTTATTAATAGGTGTTTGCTTCAGAGGCCCTTTGAAGCCCTTTGATATGGCCTTATTTTGGCCCCGTGGAGCTGTACATGTGAAGGGCATCAGGGGCCACAGACCTCTCTGATGTCTATTTTACCCTGCCCACCTGCTTAACACAAACGTCTCTACAAAATGAATTATGAAGAAAAAGAAAGAAAAGACTAGTCACAATTCAGTGCTTAAATAACTCAAACACCAGCTAAAAGCCCTCTGACATCATGCAAAACGATTAAAACACAGTCTTTCTTTGTTTTTCTGAAATATTTACAGAGATACAATCTTAATTACAGATTTGGAAGATGAGCAGAGACCAACACATTCTCACACACACACACAGGCTCCTGATTGGCCCGGTCCAATCGCAGCAGTCTGTTGTGGCATGCAGGTTAATGAATGTGCAGATGGCGGTCAGGAGGGGGGCTGCGCCTGCAGTCGACAACACCTCCCTCCGCTCCGTCTCCCCTCTTCTCGCATTCTTCACATCTCTCTTTCTCCTTTAACATCTCTTTTACCTACTTTATTCTCACCACGTGCAGCTTCGCAGCTCACTCTGAGATCACCTGCTGCGTGCCGTCGATTCGTGTGCAAGTGTGTGTGCATCCCGTGAGCAGAAAGCACACTTGATTTCACAGCTTTCCTAACAAGGGATTCGGCTAGGGCAATCACAATAGCATTATTACTGCCTCCTCACGCAGCAGAGCGCTGTAACTGTGGACAAAGGTGGGGTTAAATATGTTCGGCAGGCACCTGCGGCGTGGTTCACGGAAGCATGAAATCTCAGGCTAAACATGTCCTGAAGGACAGAGGCTCTGTGCGGGACAGAGCAGGAGAGCGGGGTGAGGAGCGGTGATTAGGAAAGCATCCGTGCATGAGTGTCGAGGAGAACGCAGGGGAGAGAGCAGACTCGTGTACGGACTCCCACGGCCTGCTGCACTAAGTGACTGGTGTAGGGTTTAATAGTGCCATATGGTTTACATCTCCGCTCACACCATGTCTTTCCTCCAGTGCTTGTGTGTGTATTGATCCTGAGGGCTCTTTCTTTCCCCTCCTTCTTGCTCTCAAATCTCTCGGTTTCCGGACCGCAGAGAGGATGGAGGCCTCCGCAGCAGACTGATGGCGATAAGAGCAGGAAGCAGAGGCACTCTGTGCAGAGACAGTAGACAACGTTCCCACCGCACAGAGATTTCCATCTGTGATGTGCATTGAGTTCCCTGCAATGCTGCTAGATTGTTTTTAGCGATACATGGTAGCACAGTTTAATTGGAAAATATTTAAAGGGTTAGTTCACCCAAAAATGATCCCATAATTGACTCACCCTCAAGTTCTCTTCCAAGCGTTATAATGGTAGTGAACAGCCTTTCCTGTAGCTCAACCAGTAGAGCATTGGTGTTTACAAGGCATGGGTTCGAATCCCAGGGAAAGCAAGAACTGATTAGAATGTGTTTCTTGAATGCAATGCAAGTCGCTTTGGATAAAAGTATCTGCCAAATGCATAATTGTAAATGTAAATGAATGGGAACTTCAATTTTGAAGCCTAAAAAAAGCACATTATCCATCACGAAAGTAATCCACGCGGCTCTGGGAGGTTAATAAAGACCTTCTGAAACAAAGCAATGCGTTTTTGTTAGTAAAATATCCTTATTTATAACTTTATAAACTAGAATCACTGGCTTAAGTTGATGTCACAGTCTTATCTCGCGTTGTTCCCTTCCAGGTCCCTTTATGTATCTTCCAGGTCCTGCACTCTCCCGTCTGTCTAATCATTGCCCAAGTCCCGTCAGCTGTTCCCAATCCCGAGTTAGTCATTTAATACCTTCCTGTGCTCCTTTGTCTTTGTCAGTTGTTGATGTTATATTGGATGTTGTCTCCGTGTGTGTGGATGCCCTTTCCGTGTTCCCTGTACCGAGTTTTGCACAAAGTGTGTGCCGCTTTGTTTTTTATTTTTTCAGTTGGATCTCTGCGTCTCCTCATCTCTCCACATCGTACACCAGCACCCTTGGATGACAGTTGAAGAGCCTGGCTCTCTAATATTCGGGTCCCAATACAACAGGTCCCTCCATTGTATCGGTTATAGAGGATTTTTTTTCCCATCTGTGATGTGCATTGAATTCCCTGCAATGCTGCTAGATTGTTTTTAGGGAGTTACCAGGCTGATTAAAGTGATTGCCTCAATAGTGCAGTTTCCCTCAAACATGTGTATGTGTACAATATCAGCATGTGCCACCAATGAAACGTTGAGGTACCTGACTTAGACATAAAAACGCTCTCTCAAAGATACAGACGCTGTTAGCCTCTGTAACATTTAGCTTGGGTTCAAAATCTTGTCTCTCTGCTACTGGCATTTAAAAGATTCTGCAGTTCTGAGCCCAGTCAATAATTTTCAATAAGACCATTTTTGTAGCAGGCTTTTGGAAGCAACCAAATTTTAAAATGATAAGCGACATCTGTGCTTCACTCTGGATAAGCACCAGGCGCCACTGCACGCATCTGAGTCTTAAGGCCTCTTAAATGTAATGCTATGTAATGAACTGCGGGCACAAAGAAACACACGTTCCCCTCACAGCTGCTGATAGATTACGAATGTGTTGGAGCAGTATAATTTTATTTCTCGGTTTTTTGGACTGGGGATTGTACAATAGATTTTGAGTGTCACCACAATGCTAGATTTTTCTGAAAGACTTCTAAAGCATTTCTATGCAGATACTAGGGTGTTCAGAATGGTTGCTAGGGTGTTCTGCATAGTCTCTAGGGTGTTGCTAGGTGATTGCTTACTAGCCCCAAGTCTCTATGACAGCTCTTCAACTTCAGTTCTGGAGGGCCACTATTCTGCAGAGCTTAGATCCAACCTCAATTAGACACACTTGAATAAGCTGATCAAGGTCTTCAAGATCACTAGAACATTACATTGATCAGGGTTGGAGCTAAACTCTACTGGACCGGAGATAAAGAGCCAGGCTCTCTGATATTCTGGTCTCTAGCTATTGTTTGGGTCCCTCATAGGTGTACTCTAAAGGATTTTTTTTAGAGAAAATGATGAGGTCATTCGCTTTGAAAAGTAATTTTCACAAGCCACATGGTTTGATATTTCATTCATGTTCATTACAGGATGAATCATTTACCAAAATTTAATACTAAAAGCACCACAAACATTCCAAAGAATATCACATATCATTTCAAGGCTACTAATTATGAAGCTCAGATTATGGCCACAAATCAGAGTAATAAAACTCCAAGGTCCGCATCTAAACTGTCCACAAAACCTGCCACTTCCAGAGAAGTGAGGACTGTTTCCAAATCCAAAGCAAATATAATCTGACGACGCAGTAGACAGGATCACAACTCAACCTGACATCCCATTCATCATAGCAAACCAAATAAACCAACACCCACACTCCGAAGCTACCACTGTTATTCACAGTCACATGATACATTGGTATCACACTGCAGCATTGACATAAAGGGACGATAGCCACCAGCGACTAAGGAAACCGTTTGCAAACACTTCTTCATAAGATCCGCTGTGACTCAGAGAGGGCAGATTGTATGACTGCTGCTCTCTGGTTCGTGTCACCAGCTGTGTACGTCATTATGCCCAGGTGGGTTGGCACACAGCCAGCTCCCCTGCCACCGCCGAGGGTTTAATTAGCCAAGCCTAGAGGCTGCGGAGTCCCAGATGCCTCGGGGGACAAGGGAGGGTGATCAATGTCACACGCGATTGCGTGACGTTACCCAGACATGACACCGTCGCTCTGTTCCATCTTGCTCAATATAGAGCATATCTGTAGCAGGTGAGTTTATGGAAGAGATCTGCCTCGAGCGTCGCCTTTTCCCCATGAGACAAGGAGAGAAAAGCATCTCCTCAAGGGCTTGATGCTGCTGTGCTCTCGGCATCTGTATGCATCCTGCCACCGCGCTGCTGATGCAGCAGGAAAGATGTGCACACAAGGGAGAAGAATGCTGCCCTCGCTCCTCCACACACTGATGAACAGCAGCCAACTGTCCATCCATCCCACATGCAGGTTTTCAAAGCCCTACACCAACATTCTGTGAAAATCATTTGTATTTAACAGGCCCAAAAGTAAACTTCATCACCTCAAATTAAATTGTATTTTCACAAACTTTCAGCTTTTTGACTGAATGAGATGATATAATATAAAGACAACATTTCTAACTCAATTGCTGCACAATAAACATGCAGAGAATCATTATTCATGAATAGATGAGTCAGTTCTTCTAATGAATAACAACAAGTAGAATCAGTCTGACGAATCCTTCACTAAATGAACTGACTATCAGAATGGTTACTGAATTACCATCGAAAAGACTCAAAAGCTCACAAGTTATTGGTTAGAATCAGCTTAAAGAATCCCTCACTGAATTAACTGATTTTTTTGACTTATTAATTTATAAGTGGGTACTATGGTTTTACTACAAATACCACTGTGAAACAACGGTCATTATCTAATAACTACTGGCAAATGCCGCTAAACAGTTTGCAATCACACACACACACACGCACACAAACTTGTTTTTATATCTTTACACAGACTCTCCATATGGTTTTTATACCGTACAAACTGTATATTTTATCCCGCACACAAAACCTGCCCCTAAACCTACCCATGATAAAAAAAAAAACTTTCTGCTTTTTTACACTTTCAAAAAACAGGTTAAATAACAACACACACTCAGACACACACACCAGCTGTAGTGGAGGCACTTGGAGGGCAAGGAGATACTGCAGCTATGCGTTTCTCTCGCCATTTTTCTTTCTATTACATGCCCTCATATTCGCTCTCTCACTCTCAAACACACACACACACACACACACACACACACACACACACACAGACTAATGGATTTTCTTCTTTGTGAGGAGCTGTAGAGTTGAGTGTAATGGATCTGTCTGGGGCCGTGATTGAGAGTGTCTGTTCAGGACCAGGAGAAAGCAAGAAGACAAAGCGAAAGGAATTCTCTATATACCTCAAGAATGCAGATTTCTTTTTTAATTACATTTTATTTTAATTTTAAATTATGGGGTTTGGGATTTTGTCACATTATTACATCATAGTGCAGCAAAAGACCGCCTCTGTAGACCACCACTGATAATATTGACAACGAACATTCAGCATGATTTAAAAAACAACACATTCCAGCACTATATTGCCTCTTATTTAAGACAAATTAACATCAACTGGATGTGTTTAATTTGTGTTAGGAATATCTGTGCAGCAAGATGTTTCAAAAAAGCTGTGGGGAAAATATAGATCCTGGCAAAAAGAGGTGGGGATATGTCCCACCTGCAAATTATGCCTATGGGCGCAGGCTTTTCAGAGAGACTGAAAATAAAAAATGATGCAGTGCCAACTACATTGGATCCGACAGTAATTTTGCAACACACAAGTGTGAGTAACAGTGTTTTTACCATGTGTCACTATTGCTTTGTCTGTTACAGAATGTTTAATATATAGGCCCTATAGAGTATATATACTAATACTAATATTAATATTAATATATACAGTAATACCTCGGTTTACGAGTTTAGTTCGTTCAAAGAGCTCATACATAAGAACCCTTAATTTTCCCCTTAAGAATGCAATAAAAATCAGTCGATTCGTTCCACATGACCATAAATGCCCATTCTAAATATTTTTTTGGTTTTGGTTTTACCCTATTAATTACAGTTCAAATAACCATTAAGATCTCATAGAAATTCTAATTAATAATTGACAATTAAACTCTGAAAATAATTGACAATTTACTGTAACGTGCACTTTACCTTTGAGACGTGAGGAGGGTTTTACTGCTTAGATGGAGAATTTCGTTCATCTTTTTTACTCATTTTGGGGGCCATTGTCTATATGCTGTACTGTACATATATATTTCACTACGTGAACAATAGCGATCACAATTAATGTTAACAACACGAGGTAAAACTGCTGTAAATGACTTATAATAATCACTGTGGTGAATGATGCAACCAAACAGAGCGACGCTGAGAGAATGAACGAGTTAAGAGGTGAGAGGCTTTGTGAGAGGCTGTCGTTAGGATATTTCCAGTAAAAATGCACGCGAAGATGCTGAGCGTTAGGACTTTTCCACAAAAAAATGTGCGTGGGTGAGGGAAAAATTCTTGCACTCCGATACAATGCTCTTACACCGATTTACTAGTATTACAGGTATTACTGTATATATATATATATATATATATATATATATATAGCACACAGAGCTTTTATGATCAGAGCCATTCACTGTAATAATGAATAAACCTTTAGTGACAATTTTATTTAAAACACGGAACTGCAAAAGACAATATTTGTATACGTTTTTCACATTATCAAAAAGGATGAAGAATAAATAACCAATGGTATATTCATTCGGAATTCCGTTTGCACAAAACACCACAAGTTATCCTGTCAATTACAATTGTGGTAACTCCAAGTACTTATTCCAACATTTAAAATTGTTAAAACTGCTTATCAAAAGGAGTGTTTGAAGGAGAGGGTCAAAAATAGCTTTTCTCTTCTAAATTGGGATATTATTTTATGAAATAAATTTTATGAATCAAAAATGTAAAAAAAGAGAAAGAAATCAATTGACAACTCCTTTAAACCCCAAACTTTTGAACGATAGTGTACAGTATGTAGTGATACATACAATTACTCATAACATGAATTGAAGAAAACTGGGCTTCTTTTGCCATTGAGACATCAAAAGTGACCAAACTGACCTGAATTTACCCCATCAGCATGTCAGTGCATGATAAATGGACTTCAGAGAGCTCCAAATCTCTTGATAAACAATATCATATTCAGCGGCAAGGGTCTCAGGCCCTTAACAATCTGTACGTCAGATGGCCCTGATGGACAGCACTCCCTTCTAAGTACAGGAACTTGACACTGTCTTTAATTTAGAAGGCCTCTAATTGGTAAATTGCATCCCCCTTATGCTCAATCAGCAGTCGCATAGCAACAGTGAGGCGAGAGACAGTCTGCTTATCCAGACCACATGAATGCAAGAGACAATGGGAAGACGGAATTATTCAAGTAAGATGGAGAAAGAAACACTTTCTTGGATCATAAGGAGCAAAATGGATTTCATAAAGCTTAGCGGTAAGGCCCAAAACGCAAGCAACCAATAGGATCCGTCACATCAGGCATTCAACACAGACTCATTCAGGGTTATGTTAAATATACAGCACAATCAAACCACCATCAATCATCTCTTGTCGACAACTAATACTGTACATCTTTGGCACCATAAACAGAGCCCCAACAAACTCCTGCCAACATGACTGATGTGTACGGCAGACAGTAACCATGTCCACATGATCCCGCTGCTCCTGAATGCGAGGTTTTCCCTCCTGTTCTTCACACTTGATCAATGAAGGCGTGAGGTGGGTGGCTTTTCAGCCCTAAATGGCCCAGTTTGTTTTGTTGAGCCATTGATTCCTGCACAAACCACAGACATTTTACATAAGGAGTCCTACAAGGCCTTTCAGATTACTGAACACACTTCTGCATGAACATGATATACAAAAAAAAAAGCTGAGGACACAAATGGACAGATGGCTTTTTATCCCGACATTAATAGCTCTACCAAGGCATTCTTAAACAAAAAGTAAATAAAATAATATTTTTCAAAGGTCTATAAAACATGTGGCCCACCCATATTGTTGATGTGCATGTGGTAACCAGTTATAAAAGAGTAGAGAAAAACGTAAATAAAGACAGAAATACCAGTCCTATCTATGCAAGTACAAACTCAACTGGCTCATGAATTGAGTTTCTTTTGCTTACATTATGAGGACCAAATGTCCGCAAACTGATGGTGAAATCTCAAATCATTTGCAAAAGCAAAAAGTTTCAATAAAAATACAAAAGCTCAATATGGTTTGTGTAGTGAATGAAACCAGAAGAATTCAAGAGAAAATGTATGCATTTACAAAATGTTTTACATTTTAATGGAATTTTTAATTGAAGCCATGTTTAAAGCTATATTAATAATTAAGCATACTGCTGGACGCATGCAATTAATGGAAATAAGTAAATAACATTTCTTATCAACTTTAAATGAAGAAGGAAAATCAATAAAAAATTATATCATACATTTAATAGACAGGCGGATGAATGAATGAACGGTGGTTTTACAATTTTGGTATTTTACGATTTTGAATATACAGTGGAATCCGGTTATGTCAACGGCCTCTGGGGTTGCAAAAAAGCATTGAGATAACCGATGATCGAGATAACCAACAGCCAATATGGCGATTTATTTGATGAAGCGATCGGCATGCTATAAAACTGTACATACACTATTTGTTTGCTAACAACAAAAGGGATGTGTGCACCAACTAACAACAGATATTTACCAGAATACAATAAAAAACACCTTCAATTCTCGATACAAACCTTTATTTATATTCTCCAACATTGCAAACACAATTTTGCTCACAGCATAAACAGTCATAATATATTCATGAGGTCATCACGCTGTACTAGATTGCATGCTTTCTTGCATTCTGCCTGTCTAATGTGCTTTCTCAACAAATTTGGCTTCGTCCCGTCTTTTAATAACCGGTTTCTTCAGTCCGCAGCGGCACTGAGCAGAGCACGCGTCAGAACAGAAGCAGGGTTTGTGTGTGTGTGTGTGTGTGTGTGTGTGTGTGTGTGTGTGTGTGTGTGTGTGTGTGTGTGTGTGTGTGTGCGTGTGCACGTTTATCTAAGCCTCATACCTCTCGTTACCGACCAATGTCAAAATATTTGAGAAAACCAATCAAATCAGAGAAGGAGGGCTTTATGTGCACACAGAAGCGGATGAGGCTTTGGGATG
The DNA here is from genome assembly GCA_037043235.1 of Rhodeus uyekii. NCBI lineage: Eukaryota > Metazoa > Chordata > Actinopteri > Cypriniformes > Acheilognathidae > Rhodeus > Rhodeus uyekii. Next base: position 4,404,756 of record JAWRVZ010000033.1, read on the forward strand.
GGGGTGGGACCCATGGCAGCACTCGCTGCTTGTTGAGAAGTGCAAGAACGATATGTGCTTTCACTTCAGAGAGTCACTGACAGAGCGACTGTATGGACTGCAATCCATGTGCAACGCGAACTCAGCGCATGCGCAGTGAACTAGGTACCATCATTAGTCACGAGATAACCATGTGAAGTGGCAAATTTGTCCCTCTTTTGTGCTTGAGACATTAGGGTTCGGCGACCATAAAAGAATCGACATAACCGAAAAGAAAATGCTAAGACAAATAGGGAGTTTGGCGGTTCCACTTAAAAAATGTCGACATAATAGGATTGGCGAGTTAACCTAGGTCGAGATAAGTGAACTCCACTGTATAAATATTGAGGTTTATAAAAGCCAATCCACTACTGAGAATAAGATTTAGTGTATGGAAGGACATTGTCCCACTATAAAATGAACCGAAATCAATCAAATATCCTCAAAATGCTAGAATATCCATGTCTATTTATTAGGGATGTACCGGATATCCGGTTCCGGTTCCGGTTAGCCGGATATCCGGCGTTTTTTTTCTATCCGGTTCCGGCTCCGGTTCCGGTCGAAATGGTACCAGGTACCGGATATTGCTCGGTCATTTTCGGTTATTAGTTTAATTTAGTTCAGCCGCCATTTTAAATGTTGAGTACAAAAAAAAAAAACAATGTCGTCGCGTAAATTTAGCGTCGTTTGGGATTATTTTCAGCTAGAGGGATCATTACTGAACATCGATCGCGACTTCTCCCTGATAATGCAGAAAAACTGATCTTCATGAAGTTAAATGCTAAACTGATTAAAACGTAAGTAAGGACCGGAATTTGGGGGAACCCAACAAAAATATTTTGTATAATAATTTTTTTGGGAGCTGAATTTGTAATTTTTTTTTAAATATTCATTATTAAAGAAAAACCCAACAAAGTCGACTAAGACTAAGAACTACTTTGTCATGTACACCAAGTATTTTTTACCTCTGCTAGCTGTCGGGCTATGTAGTGTGTCAAAAACAACAACAAACACAGGGCATGACACATTTTTATTTACACTGTAGTCTAAACTATAAACACACAAAAAATTGGCTGTGGTGCAACAAGTATCCATATATCCGCTGATATCCGGTTCCGGTTCCGGTTCCTGCCGGATAGTTAATTTGATATCCGGAACTATCCGGTTCCGGCCGGATAATAAAAATTGCTATCCGGTGCATCCCTACTATTTATTTACATGTCCCCTACCAACAAAGTGGATCATTCCAGCTATAGAGTCACATCAGATCTCATCACACTCCAGACCTGCAACTAAATCAATCCATTATCAAAGCGCACGTTTAGACCAATTATTTCCTGTATTAAAGGTTCCTCTTAAAATAATCTCTTGCACATGAAAAGACCCAGTGACTCACGGCTGTCTGCCTGTCCTCAGTCTGACACAGAGAATGAGGAAAACTGCGATTGGAACACATCAGATGATTTGACAGACGGCTAACTTTCACTTAGAAAAACTGAACAAGCACTAATACATGAGAGAGTCCCTTATTTTATATGAGCCTGTTCCTGTGTTTTTCTGTGTTCAGAAATCTGGAAACACATCTGGTTAAAATGCTCTTCTCCATCCTTTCATCCATCATCAAGTTTTGATGAATTACTGCTGCCACGATCGATAGAAAGTGTGCTGAAATGTCTCTTTTAAATAGTATTCGGTTTACCATCTGCTTTCCATGGGTAGGAATAGCTCACCTTTAATTATGGCAGGTAAATAGACTTGACTTTTGTGAACAAGATCTTATAATGAGTCTAATTTACATAGAAAGCAGCTATGTTTGTGCTGAAAAAAATATGACGTGGCTTATTTAAAAAATTCACAGTGCAGCACTATTTCAGCACATTTTGTGGCTGGTTAAACTGTATTGTGGGTAGTAACTGAATAAGACGTGGGTTTTTAAGCTGGAATATTGAATGCAAAAGTGGCACTGTTTTGTGAATTCGCTCACAGTGTAAAAGTACTATATGCTTGATGATTCATTTTTGCATCTTGTTAGTTTAAGGTACATCTTATACGAATTCTACATACTTATCATCATGTGTGTACATTTGCAGGTATCTGTCAATACAGCACCTGTCCAAAGCCTTCCCCAGTATTTTTGTCTTGGGGATCAGCAATGACAGCATCGGTTTATGGGAGTCAGAAACCTTGGCTGTTGCCATGGCAATGCCACACTGCAATACTGTGTGCAGGCAGACTGCGCTTGCTGCAGCATCGACACAAGAACGGGAGCAAGAACGGTGAGCGTTGCAGGAGAAACCTGCTGAATGCTAATCAGCTCCTCCACAGTTTGTCCTTCATCAGACCAGAGAAACACTCAGGACCTACATTATACACGCACTCTCATTGTCTCTCTCTATCCTAGAACACATACCAATATCCACAAGGAGAAACATTTTCTTTGGCAATCTATTTAGGTTCAATCAAAGCTAATACGCTCTGATCCGATGCGGTTTTCTGTTTGTGGACCAAGAATATTTCCTTGAATGTTTTTTTTTTCTTTTCAACATCATAATTTAGAATCATTTTCACAGATATTTTAATGTTTCAAGAAACTATAGATTTATGCTCTATAGATTTCTTACTGTATTTTTGAACACAAAACATTAAACATAGTAATACTGTTAAATATTACAATTTTCAATTGTCATGTTTCCTGTGATGGCAAAGCGAAAATAATTCGTTTTCACTGAAAAAATATTTATCCCTAAATTTAAGATTTACGTAAATTGCATAGAAAATTTCCATCAATTTGGATTAAAAAAACTTAATAAACGTAATGCCTTGCAAGTTTATGATACAGAAATGAAACGGGTAAAGGTAACAGTTGGCTACTAGTAAACTGAATGTGTTTTAAATACACAACAAGGCAAGATTTCAATAAATTCAAATAAGTTTGTTTCAATATTGTCACTGTCATGTCATGTCACTTCCTGTTGCCTCCTGTGACTTCCTGTCTCGTTTGCCACTCCCCTTGTAAGTCTCGTCAGGTGTTTTCCATCATCCAGTATATATATAAGCCCTCATGTTCTCGATTGTTTTTGTCGATTGTTAACGTTTTCTATGTCATTGCTCCTAAGTATGTTTCTCCATGTTTCCAAGTTCTCCTAATTATTCCGAGTTTTTGTTTTTTTATGCACAAGTTTGCCCTTTCTGTTTCTATTTAAAGTGTTTTCATGTTTGTTTAATAAATAGATTTACGTTGATTCCCGTCTTCCTCCCCCTCGTCATTCACCCGCATTACAATCATGCATTTTAACTATTTGAATATTGTTATATTGTTATATTTAAAAAAAAAAAACAAAGAAAATTTGTTTTAATGAATAATTGTATGCTGACCTTAAGCAATTAGAATAAATGCATTTGGAAAATATAATTATTATTTAAATACAACTATTTTAATTTCTGACTGGAAAATATGAATCATGTTTAGTTTATTCATTTGTTTATAATAAAACTATTTATATTAAACAAATGGAAATTTAATATGTAATTAAAATGCATAAGTCGTATATTTAGGTCTTTTTTTGAGCGTCCAGTGAAAACAGTTGTGCTGCTTAACATTTTTATGGAAACTGTGAAACTCTTTCTTTGAAGAGTAGAAAGTTACAAAGATCAGCATTTATTAGAAATAGAAATCTTATGTAACATTATAAATGCCAACTTAGCTTACTGCTGCTTTTGATCAATTTAATGCATCACTGCTGAAAAAACTTGTAATTTCACTTTAAAAATTATTTTGCTGTTCACACATACATAGTTCTGAGTAATGCACTGTGAGAAATACATTTTTTAAAAGTAGTCTTTCAATTAAAACATGGTCATAGAAACAACTATAAGAAATGTACATGAATTAAAAATGATTGCTTCAAATAGTTATGGGACAAGAAAAGCTTGGCACACCATCATATACTTTAATAAAGAACAGTTATAAAACTTAAAAAATCTTCTGCATGTTTTCTTTGTTATAATGCAGCACACATGGCCCAGTTTTTACTTTTTATAAATATCTGCAAAGTTTGAGTTCTTAATCTGGATCAGAGGAAGCAGAAACTGAGCCTGTTTTCTGCAGAGCGGCGAGAGAAGCTCTAAACACAGATGTTTGCAGCTCACATCAATGCTCAGATCTGTTTACATTCCTCTGTTTCATGTCCCTGACAGACTGTCCACTGTAATTGTCCCCAGCTCCACAGACATTACTTAATTTTAAATTAGCACACACTCAGTGTCCTACAGCAGTCAACAGTGGCTTATTCCTGACCCAAAAGTAATGCAGCGATTCCTCAAAAATCACATTAGGCCTGAAGTTGCATTCACACTGACAGAGAATAAATTGTTAGAAGTTGCTAAACCGTTGCTAAACTTTGTTGCATCCACTGCGGGCCGGGCACTACTGAATATTGGCATCAGATGGCCAACTTTCTGATTTTTAAACGTTTTATTTCTAAAATTGCTGTTGATGTGAACTCTGCCCAAATAGATTGTCCATACCCAATTCGTCGACGTCTGAGAAACGCTTATAGCCTGAAATAACTACATATACAGTAGAGCAGGGGTGTCAAACTCAATTGCACAGGGGGCCAACATCCCAAAACACTTTAGGTCGCGGGCCGAAAAGTATAAACATTTAGAGGTATTTTCTAAAACTAAACTTTTAAAACTTACCTTTTTTGAACTTAGATGTGACTAAAAACAGACAGAAAAATTATTCTGGAATAAATCAACTTATACCTTAAATAACTTAAAAATATAAAAATATTTAAAAAATACTTTAAAAAAAATAAAAATATATCCTGTCTAAATTATACAAGTTAGAAATAAAGTAAACAAGTAAGTAAAGTAAAAGTAAGTAAAAGTTAAAAGAACAAACATTCAAATTTCTTTACTCTTATGTCATTTTATATAAAACTTAAAAAGATTTATATATAAAAGATTTTGCTCTCCATAAAAATATATCCTGTCAAAATTATACAAATTCAAAATATGGACATGCTGCATAACAAAACCTGGAAATCTAAATACAATTTTTGCTTTTCAGCAATAACAAATCAAATCATTCAGTTGAATTTGCTCTTATGTCATTTGTCTCATAGTGCCGTCTTATTTAATTATTTAATTACTGCCACATTAGCTCCGCAAATGAGACACACGGGTATACCGCCAGTATGTCAGTAAACATATACCGTATTTTCTCGCATATAACCCATGGGTTATAGCAGATTTTACAAACTACATCACAATTTTTTTTTACACATAATAACATTTCAATATATTTGTTACGTCTCTAAGGACGTAATGTTTTTTTTTCTTTGCGCCGTATTTTTTTTCTGGCACTTGTACTATCACTCTGACAGCTGGCGCTGATATGCTGTCTGACCTGTCAATCATGCAAGAAGACGTTCTGCCATGAGGGCGGGCTCTTCTCATCCGATGATCAACGCCTGAATTTCGCGCACAAGCACTGTGTACCGAGCCTGAACAGTTATGGATAATTGACAATAACAATCGCGCGGTTCTAGCGCGAGCGCAAAGCATCATTAATACTTCCTGTTTAATACAGGAAGTGTTCGGCGAGTCAGCAGGAGCGCGGGACATCTCGCGGGCCATTAATAAAATGCTCTCGCGGGCCGGACATAATTACACGCCGGGCCGGATGTGGCCCGCGGGCCTTGAGTTTGACACCTATGCAGTAGAGGATGGTGAAGAGGAGGAAGGCGAAGCTTGTCTAAACACCCTAGAGTGATGGGAAAGTTAATGGGCCTTTTCCTAGCACCAATCAATCTGTGCTAATCTTCCTGATGACATATCTCCAGGGAGTCAGCAGCCATGATTCCAACGGTGTGACGGCAAAGTCCACTCAGCCACATCACCTTTTAGTCGCCAGGTCTTTTACTCTTTAACACACTAAATACAGGGATCACCTTGACAGACAGTTGGAAAGGAATGCTGCATGTCATTGAAAACATGCCTTTAAAGGTATAGTTCACCTAAAAATTTTTTTAGCTGTCATAATTTTCTCATCCCTATGTCGTTCCAAAAACTCAAGACTTTACTTAATCTTCAAAACACAACTTAAGATATATATTTTTAATGAAACATGAGTGGTTTCTGTCTACCCATTGAACGTAACCAAAAACATAGACGAACCAAATTAGTGGTTGAAGTCTTATGAACAGGTTTAATTTAGGCTTTTATTCAAATATAAGCACACATACATAGAAAACATCCAATATGGTAAACATGATGTGTGCAGCACGTTAGAACAAAGCTCATTGGATGTGGTGCATCACACGTTTGAGCTTTTATCTTTACCCTATGTGAATGTGTGTAGTAGTTTAGATGTAAATAAAAGCCTAAATGAATCTGTTAATCATATAAAGTGACCAAATCACTTCACAAGACTTTGATTAAACCACTCAATTCATATGGATTTTCGGTTTTACAATGAATTTATGGCCTTTTTGGAGGGACAGACATTAACCATTTTCCAATAATCTGCAGTCAGATTCTGACTAAATGCACAAGACTAAATCAAGCAGACATTTAAAATGTTTTGAAGCCCTGCTCAATCACACACTTCCCCTTATGCGTGTCAGCATGGGATGGGCTCATCCAAGAGGCTCTTTTTCCAAGCAATTGTGCCAATGTCCCACATTCCAGCTGGCCTATGTCCCCAACCACCATGGATGTGGGGGCAGGGCATCTCACTTCCTGAACCAAAAATAACACAGATGGTAATAAAACCTTGGCCGCTACGTACTCCCCGGTGATCCCAGCTCCCTGTGACTATGATTTAGTTGGGATTGATTAACCATTACTACCCGGTCGAGGGATTCTGCTGAATCGTTACATACAACATTAATAATAAGCAATCAGACTCGCCTCCAAGCTGTACTCTTCCACAGTTCTCTTCAGGGGATCCACGATCTGCCAGCATATGAGGATGCACAAATCAATCAGCAACATCCCACCCACGATGATAAAGAGCTTCTGGTCCTTGATAATCTGGAAGAGAAGAAAAAAGAAAGAAAAGTAATGGATGAGGTGATTAAGAGGCAGATATGGGCATGAACCATCAATGGGCTGTCCGCTCAATTCATACACATGATCTTCTCTCGCATTCTGAACCTTTGTGGATGAAAGTGCTGCTCCTGTCTGATCTTTCTCTCTTTTCTTCTATTTAACAGTGGTTGGCCCGACCAGAACCCAAATCAAAGGAAAGGTCATGAGGAGGATTGCATGTATTCAGATGGCGGGAACGAACAAATTCTTCCATGATTCAGAATAGAAATGCTAACTCGTTTTGATTTGATGTCTTTTGATGGATCACCAAATAGCCAAAACCTTGCATCGTGGGAAATAAGGAGGGGGTGAGTTACTCTATGACCACTGAGTGGATCAGAATGGATGCTCTTTATCTTCAATCAAACAGAGGTTGATGGTTTCATTAAATGGCCAGACATTTCAAAATAACATAGGATCATGATGCTTCAAGATGCAGTAGCACAGTCATTGAAAACAATCCTTGGCCATATGACCATAGAACTTCACTTTATTGCACAAAATCTCCTTTTATCTCAGCAAATGGAAGGTGATGGTGGATCAAAAATGAATAGCCGTCCTAAAATCCCCCGCACCACATTTCATGGTTACAAATAGTGCCTGAACATAAAAATTAAGGCAGAGGTTGTAGATATTGTTTACGAAGTAAAAATAGCAGCATTTTCTTTGCACTGTAAATAGTGTTAGATGTTATTCATAGTGTACTATTTGCACCTCAGCATATTGAAATACATTATAAAACAGTATGCAGTAATAACAAAAATAATAGTGTGGATTATTATATATATTAAAGTCATGAATTAATCCTGATTGTGACCGTACTTAGTGCATGGCTGATGTGCTAGTCTGTCTGATTAACGCGAGGACAAAACTTCCCATTCCAATTCCAGGACTATTAAATACCCAAAAGGCATGTCAAACCCTAAATTGAGATTCCTTATTCTCTGCACTACTCTAGCTGTTTCTGGTGTGGTTTCTAAAGTCAGTGTAAATAGCCTTTTCCAACAAGATGGCAAGTTGCAATAATTGCAAATTATTCTCAGAAATTATTCTCAGTTTATAGGTATAAAAAAATGGCAAAAAATACAATAAAATATTTTCAAACAGGGTCCTCAGATCCGTTCTCCTGGCCAAGAAGGCTACCAGTAAGAGGTCCCGACGTCAAATGTGTTGGGCTAACCCTGGTGTCTCGAGGGATCCAGAGCACCCAGGTCCGAGGCAGGTTTTCCCAGTTGCTGCCCGTGAATCGGGTTGCTTTGGGGAAGTAGCCCCCTCTGAGGAGGGTCCTAGAGCACTCACTCCAGGTGCTCCCTGCTGGACAGGGCCCTGGAGTGGTTGTTCATCAAACACCAGAGGCCAGCCGTGAGAGGCTGGTTCCCCTAGTAGAGTTTCTGGTCGTGTGTATATGCCTACCAGATATCTCTCAATAGGTCCTGTGCATCATTTCAAAAGACTATTTCATTCAGTTCGGGTCTCGCCCACCCGGCTTCAACGGGGTCCTACCCACCGTGGTAGGCTATGAGCAGGCTCTGGTAATGGATCAAGAAGTGATCTCAGTGCTGAAGAAAGGGGCCATAGAACATGTACCCCTACCTACTAAAAAGTTACCAAAAAAGGATGGAGGGTTGCGGCCCAATCTAGACTTGCATCTTCTCAAATGCTCTGTAATACGGCTAAAGTTCAAGATGTAAACTCTAAAACAGATTGTGACTCAAATCAATTCTGAGGACTGGTTTGGTCACCTTCTTAGTCTTTATCTGGGATTCAGTGTCGATGAGGGGGCCTGATAGCCCATCCCCATCCAGAACTTTGGAAACTGTGGGCTTAGCCTCTGAAGGGGCCCAGCTCATAGACTCCAATCAAGTCCAGACCACCCTCCACACCAGAGCTCCCTCCACGAAGAAACTGTATGCCCTGAAGTGGAAACTCTTCACTTCTTGGTGCAGTGAGAGGCAGTTGAACCCAGTTACCTGTTATATTGGCACCATGCTGGAGTTGTCCCCTTCCACCCTTTAGGTTTGGAAGGGGAAACCCTGAAGGTTTACGTGGCTGTCATAGCTATTGTCTATGGTTTGTCTATTGGCTGGGACCCCTTAGTTACATGTTTTCTCCATGGAACTTTGAGGCTGAGGTTCCAACCTGGGACCTGTACCTGGTCCTCCAGGGCCTGTCCCAGGCCCCTTTTGAACTCATTGAGGAGATTCCTATTAAGTCTCTATCTCTGGAAACCCTCTTTCTCCTCGCTATCACTTCTTTAAAGAGGAAAGACAATCTACAAGCTCTGTCTGTAGCCCCATCCTGCCTGGAGTTTGATTCCCGAGATGATATGCTAAAGCATGTCCCAAGCATTTCGACGCAGGGTCTCATCTCCTCTTCAGGGAACTATGGTTACATACAGTATGTAACCTGAGACGTTTTGCTAAAGTATCGCCTTAAACACTGAGACATATGGTCTAATTATAGATGTTAATAAACTGAGAAATAGTGCTTTAACATCGAAGGAATGACACACTTCACCTTTAATACCACTCATCATGAACTTGTACACCAATAACATTTGGTTTTAAAACCCAATTGCTATGTTTAAGCTTTTGTATTTACAGTTCAAATTGCTCAACATTTGAACAAGATTATTGCAGCAGGTCTACAAGAGCATGTGGTGCATTAGTGTCAGATTGTGTTTGTGCTCAGTCTAAGTTATGCAGGCCATCATGTGCTTGTGTCTGATTGAATTTACAGATGCACACATCTCTGATGCCATCCATTTGTGATGTTGTATGTTCCATAATGCAGTCTAAATGATGCATTATGCAGGATGTGTATGTATATACATCTTATTCTGCACCCCCAAAAATATTCTAACTGTATATGCAGATAAGAAAAAACAAACCAAAGGAAGAATCAGACTGACACACCAAAAAACAGAAGGCTTAAATGGATAGTTCGCCCAAAGATGTAGGTGAACTCAACCTCAAGTCTTTCAAGCTTCATAAAATGATGTAAAAGCACCATATATGTATCATAAAGTGTTCCATATAACTCATACATTATATACTATAAGTCTTCTGAAGCAGGGTTATTATCATTAACTAAAATTTAACCAATAATAATAATAATAATAATAATAAAACATTCCTATTAGTTCAAATAAACGTTAACTGAAATAAACAAAAATATTTAAAAACGTATATTATTTCAACAAGCTTCCAAGGCAACATTTCTCATTTTTATTTTGTTTAATTTAAAGCAATTAAATAGCTAAAGAAAAAATAAACTAAAACTAATAAATAAAAATACAAACAAATACTGTTGTCATATTAAAAGACAAATAAAAATGGCAAAACAAAATTACTAAAATGTAATGAAAAAAGAAAATATGTAAATAGAATGTAATTCAAAATATAATGCTGTAAACAACATGGCAATAATACTAAAATAACACTGTTCTGAAGTCATATGGTAACTTTGTGTAACAAACCATTGTTATTTACTAAACATCTGGATCCGTCCTAGCTCACCTTGAGAGAAGTAACAATGTCTAATTCATGAAAGAACAAAATCTTTTCAATGAATAAATTTATCTGAATCGTTTGTTCTGAATTCAGCTCACTTAATCAACAACAGCTCTCTGGATCTCTCTCAGCTTTATTATGCTTTTAGGATAGGGTTTTAGTTTTTGTTGATTTCAATCCCAATATAATTGCATGAAAAGACCAACCAGGAAGGATTTCAGAACATTTGAACTCCATGTACATTCCATGTAAAGAACTTTGCAAAGTATCTTCTTTTGTGATGTACAGAATAAAGTCATCCAGATCTGGAACGACATGAGGGTGTATCTGTTCAATTGCATTTTGTTTCTAGAGCTCAGGTTTAAATCCGGCAAAGACAGATGCACGGTCCACAGATGTGATTGACACAGCCCTCGCTGCGCCCCAAGGGCAAGACTGTAACAAAACCTTCGGACCACCGGACCTGCATCGAACAGGGGCTGATTTGCGATGGGCTGTCCGCGGAGTCACATACTGTGAGACTGCTTCTCAGCTTGATAAAGAGATGGCACACCCACATGCACACTCACAAAACATTGTCCTGACAGCAGCCATCGCTTTAGAGTGCCAAAGCCCAGCAGTCCATCACTGTGTGGAGCAGGAGTCAACTCACTGCCAGCTTCCTGCAAACTGAAGTGCCGGAGGGAATTAAAGCCCTGAGCCTGGGCATTACCTGTCTCTGAATTTATTTATATGTAGTAGGTCCAGTTAAGAACTGCTAATTGAGTGTGAAAGTGCAACTGAAAAAAACTGACATTCAATGCATCAAGCTGGAATTACATCACATACTTATTTTAAAGCTTTGTTTGGAAGTCCATTATTAGGGACAACAGGCTTTTTTTGTTGCTCCTTAACTTTAAAATAAATAGAAATAAAAGATTTTGACAACCTGACTGTTCTTTTCCAGTGTAATGGATGAACCATAAGTAATGATTTTTAATGTTAATCTGTCTTGACTAATTATTTGATGTTAACGTGTTTTCACAAAATTGGACAAAAATCAGAGGGTAAAAACTGCACGGCAATAAAAATCACATCGCTGATGGAACATTATCAGCAGACCTAAACACTCAGTGTTAAAATTGACTACCACACTAAAATATTGTGACAATAATAAACGTACAATGCGCCACTTAAAATGGAAGCACATGGGGCAAAATAATAAACATAAAATATGCAGTTTTAAATGTAAAGCCTTAAGCTTTTACATTACAGTATATGTGTGATTCGCCTACTTAAAATATTCCCACCTTAAATGATTTTATAAAAGTGCTTCACATTTCAGCATTTACATCCTTAGTTTGATTTACTTACATTGTAAATGTGTTACTGCCATTTTCAGCTTAAAAAAAAGAAGTCTGTAGTAGAGGTCTTCATGGTTCCCCTTGAAATGCGAAAACCTGAGGTCCGACCCGTAAAAACACTGCAGTCTCAGGTCATTTAAAATAAATATGCTTTTTATGGAACTTAACTTCTCTGTCAGTACACACTTCTATGTGTAAATGACTAAACACTCCAGGATATTGGTGTATGGGGCACGCGCACAACATAAAAGCTGAGCTAATCATGATGATAAGTGTGGGGAATTGTTTAATATTAACATAAATATATATTTCTAATAACACTATTTCGACAGTCCACTTTATACATTCTACTAACTACAAAGAACTCTGCAACTAAATGTAAACTACCAGTCATTAGAGTATTAATAGACTTCTAGTATCTGCTAACACTTTATTTTGATACTCCCCCAACAGACATTCGACTAATCGTCTAAGTCAGTGGTCCCCAACCCCCGGTCTTCGAATTCGCGGACCGGTCCGTGAGCAGCTGCAAGCGGCTGTGGCGCTGTGCCTGTGGCAAGGAGGCGTCTCAACAATCTCACTCGCAAAGTGTGCATAGATTAGAACAGACCTTACATGCATCAATCATGAACATTAGAGTTTGTTCGCTTTCTTTTAATGGCAGCTGGCTACATGACACGTGCTTCACAACTGATGTAAAATAAAGGACCGGGCTTAGTAATAGTCAATACGATCAGCTAAAAAAAAGAAGCAGCTTAAATCGGCCCCCATTCCGATCCTTGAGTTTGGTTTGGCACATAATACTAAGATACTGTAACACTGTATTGAACCAACAAGATTCCTTTGAAGTTGTGTCAAGTTCTCTCAGTTTCCAAGTTTATCAGAAGAATTGTATATCATCCTCTATATTATCCTTGAAATCATCCTACTGATTCTAACTGCAGCAGTGGAAGGAAGCTGTGAGCTCTATAAATAAAGACGGCCAGCAGGATGCTGGAGCTGTGGCTAGCCATCCTTTACAGCACTGTCATACAGTATCAGCTGCCTCACTCGCCACATTCTTATGCTGTATTGAAAAACAGGAGCAGGGAGAGAAAGAGCGTATGAAAGGAGGTCAGTGTGTGTGCACAAATCTGTTGTGTTAAAGACCTGCATGGATGCGCTTGTACGTAGCTACAGTTCAAAAGAAACCAACTGCACTATTCACCATAGTGTGGTGCTTTTTCTTGCAGAGAAATGCACATACAAACTTTTGAAGACCAAGTCTAGAGGAGCAGAAAGACACTGTTCTTTAGAAGAGATCAGAGATTCATTGGTTAGCACAAGCAGTGCTGGCTGATTCTGGATAAGTCGGAAAACATGAGCATGGAGACAGAAAACTGATCTTCAGTGAAGAGAGCATTTCTATATTTGAGATTTTTGGCAGTTGAAAAATGAAACCGCTGACTTCCCAGTGGCAAAATTGCTCTCATGTTGCTTTAAGCATGGAACTGGTCTCTCTGCAGCGGAGTAGCCAGAATTTAATTTTTGGGGGGTCCCAGCTTAAAATGAGGGGGCAACTCATTTTTTATATTACACACACATACACATACATACATATATATATATATAACCAATTGGAAATCTGAGGGGCCAAAGCCCACCCAGGCCCCCTCGTGGCGACGCCACTGTCTCTCTGCCTTCTTCAAAAATCTTTCTCTTTCATTGTTTCTCCATCTCATTATCTCCATCTCCATTCCAACATCCAACAAGTATAAACTAGAGTATAATTTTTGGTATTACAATTCTTATAAAATGTATAAACTGTACTGAAATGCAACCATAATAAGGCAGTTCAGCTACACTAGAACCCAATTACTTGTGTCATATGACAAAGGGTTTGGGGTCCATAAGATAAAAAAAAAGAAATTAATAGTTTTATTCAGAAATATATATAATTTTAATATAATTATAAACCCATGTCTAAAATAATGGCACTCCAGCGAACCACAGTGAGAGCATTATTCACAAATGGCGAAAACATGGAAGAGTGGCGAACCTTCCCAGGAGTGGCTGGCCGACCAAAATTACCCCACGAGCTCAGCGACGACTCCACAACAATATCAAAAAGATCTGAGCAAGTCCACCTCTGAACAGGTGAAGAAAACAAAATGGAGAGTTTGGAGAGGCCTAGTCAAAGTCCTGACCTGAATCCTGTTGAGATGCTGTGGCATGACCTTACAAAAAGCACTTCATGCTCGAAAATGTGGCTGAATTACAACTACTCTGCAAAGATGAGTGAGCTAAAATTCCTTTGCAGCGCTGTAAAAGACAAGTTATCACAAACGCTTGATTGCAGTTGTTGCTGCTAAAGGTGGCCCAGCCAGTTATTAGGTTTAGGAGCAAAGCACTTTTTCACACAGGGTCATGTAGGTATGGATTTAGTTTTCCCTTAATAATTACAACCTTCATTTAAAAACAAATGCATTTTGCTTTTACTTGTGTTATCTTTGACAAATATTTAAATTTGTTTGATGAAGCACCACAGCTTTATAATAATAATAACTGTTGACAATACATTATTAATTAAATCATTGATAGTGATAATGATAATTTGAAACAGTATATTTGTTTTTCGCTAGTGTCATGCACCAGTGTGACTTAGGCCTGTAATGTTGCTTTGTGAGGTTTACTTTACGATATAAATGGAGTTCTATGTTGCTTCTGAAAGGCTTTGAAAATTGTATTTCTCACCTTCTTCTTCATCTTTACATTCTTGAATATGGCGTGCACTCTCCAGGTCTTTGCAAACATGGCACCAAAAGCTGTTGTGTAACCCACAATGAGGATCCATGTACGGACCTAAAAATGTAAAAGTAAGACTAGGTTGTTTCAAAGCAATAGTTCTTATAAGGCACTGGGAATGTTCTCCGAAAAAGTAAGATTAGACTGTAAAACCATTCTACAAAATACAAAGCAGCGGAAACCGTGAAACAATAAAATATTGTGATCCCACAGAAACTGGATGGCAGGGTGTGTACTGAATTCTGTGGAAGTTGTATAAGTTCCTAAGGCATATTTGTTTCCCTCTTTGCCCACTCTTCATCTTTTATCTCTCATGCTCTCTCCAACAGATCAGATGTTCTATAGCCTGAGCTCCTCTGGCAGAGTAATTCTCAGTATTTTTGAGGCAGGACTCAACAATGAGATGGGCTGCTGGCCCGGGGACAGAGTTTGAGAATTTCAGGACAGTTTATAGAACTGCTGCGCTGTCACTACATCTTTTTTGTTGAGTTTTGATGTGTTTTTAAGTGTTGTTGTGGATTCTACAGAATAAAATTAACTCACTGAAATGTCATTGCATATTATCTTCACTGTATAAGTTAAAAAAAGATAAATCATTATAAAAGTTACAAAGGCTATTCAGTCAAGACCAGTGAGTGATTTCCTTGTCTTTTGTTGTTTGATTACCATTAAAAACAGGCAGCAGAAATATTCGGCAGCTGTCACTTTAAGACATCATGCACGGATCCAAAATACTGATACACCCGTTTTGTCTTTCTCGACTGTTTATATTCACTTAAAACATAACCTACTATGTTTGCTAGGGTACTCGCTGTTCAAGTGCGAGACTTGAAAGGATATGTCCACGCGTTAGTGGAGCCTGTTTTATGCATTGTTATTTTCAACAAACCATATTAAAAATGCGTTGCCAGATTTAAGATGAACCGCAGTGTAAGTGCGTGCCGAACTGTGGACTTTTTTTTCCAAGAAATGTTACACCCCTAGTAAACATTGTCAGATTATTGTTTATAAACTTAAATTAAACTTTTGTGAATTGTTGTAACTTTATTTATTTCTAAAGAAAACTCTAACTTAAATTAAAACTACAATTAAACTACAATTAATTAATTTCTAATTGATTGTAAATATAATCATTTCTTTCTAACACATAAAAATATGTTTCTAACATTAATATGATATAATAATATTAATATTCAAAACATATTAACATATTATTTTGTTATTATGTTATTTTGTTGAGCCCTAATATGGTTGAACCATTCTGTCTTGCAGTCTAAGTGTAACGGACTCGGCCACGCCCCCGGCACCAGGCTCCCCCTACACTCCGCCCACACGCTCCTCATCACCGGATTACTAGCACCTGTTCCCAATCACCCCTGCACCTTAAAACACTCACGCTGCTGTCACTCTGTGTCTGATCTCATCAGAGATACCTGGACTCACTCGTGCCACACGAACTTATTGAACCTTTGTACCTTACCGTCTGTTGATCTCCTTGAAAGACTCTCTCCGTGATTCCACCTGTTGATCCACCGGTATCATCTCCATTCAGCAACCCAGATAAGCATTACCATCTCCGTGATCTTCGTGTTATGTCCATGTGCCTAGTTCATTGCCTTCCTGCTGCGTGACCTGCTGTTATAAATAAACCTGTTTGTCACTTACCTGTCTTGTGTGAGTCTCAGCATGACAGAAGATCAGACCACTCAGCAGGCCGCGGCGGGAGTGGCCGATCAGCCATCACTCAACCCGGTTACCATTCCCGATATCACAAGAGCAATTCACATGGCACTGCAAGAGGGAACCACTTCCGCATCTGCCTCAGCCAGTCCCATGGCCAAACCTGCGCCCTACGCAGGTGAGGCGGAGAAATGCAACGGGTTCCTACTTCAATGCTCCCTCTACTTTGAGTTGAATTCCCGCCAGTTCGAGTCAGAACGAGCTAAAATCGCCTTCCTGATATCTCTTCTCACCGGACACGCTCTTCAATGGGCGGAAGCAATCTGGTCGACTGGCGGGCCCGTTATTCAATCCCTGGAGAACTTTGTGACACATTTCAGAGAAGTGTTCAGCCGATCTGCGGGGTCGCTTTCGTCGCATGACCAACTGCTGCGAATTCAACAAGGATCGCAAACCATACATGAGTACACCCTGAGATTCCGCACTCTGGCGGCTACTAGCGGCTGGAATGAAGCCGCCCTAACAGCCGCCTTCCGCCAAGGTTTGACACCGCAGATCCGCACTCACCTAGTCACCTATGGCGAGAATGTGGGGCTTGAAAACCTCATATATCGCGCTACCCTCGTCTCACAGAATCTAGCTGCCTGTTCTGTTCCAATGACCCCGTTGCATTTCCCGTCTCCTCCGGGGGAGCACCAGCCTCCAGCACCAGAGCCTATGCAAGTCGACCATCTACGCCTATCACCCACTGAGAGAGAGCGACGTATGCGTATGCACCTATGCTTGTATTGTGGAGGTCAGGGCCACTATCGTTACAACTGCCCTGTCCGACCTCCACGCCCAGCGGTGAGTACCATCCATACGAAACCCTCCGTCATGATACTGCCTAACACTGATGTTCTGGTAACCTCTGCCTATCATTCCCTTCCAGCCAAAGCCCTGATCGACTCTGGAGCCGCCGGAAACTTCATTTCTGCCATATTTCTCCACAAACTACAAGCCTCCAAAACACTTCTGGACCTTCCTTACCGGGCTCACTCCATCTTGGGAAAACCGCTGGGCCGCGGGTGCATACGCTACGCCTCGGAAGAGCTAACCCTCAGTGTGGGCTGTCTCCATCGGGAAGACATCTCCTTTCTGGTGCTGGAGGGCTCTACGGTTGACCTCATCCTGGGACGCCCGTGGCTCATCACCCATTCCCCGAAAATCTGTTGGAGGTCAGGAGAAGTATTACGGTGGAGCGTCCAGTGTTTTTCTAAATGTCTCTCTGCAGTACTCAAGCCCCAAGAGAAGAATTCCCCTCCCGAGTTACTATCACCGGTTGCCCTGGCGGCTACGACCATCGAGAGTCCATCAGCGGGCATCTCAACTGACCTCCCTGAACAATACCGGGCGTTCCAGGATGTCTTCAGTCTTCAGATGGCAACCCAACTACCACCACATCGGCCATGGGACTGTGCCATCGACCTGCTGCCTGGGTCCACCTTTCCCAAGGGACGCGTCTACCCCCTGTCCATCCCGGAGCATCAGGCCATGGAGGAGTACGTACAGGAGGCCCTCAAGCAGAACTACATCCGACCATCTACCTCCCCTGCCGCTGCCAGCTTCTTCTTCGTTGCCAAGAAGGACGGAGGCTTGAGACCCTGTATCGACTACCGCCATCTGAATGCTCAAACCATCAAATTCCGCTATCCACTTCCCCTGGTACCCACCGCTCTGGAACAGCTGCGGGGAGCTCGCCTCTTCACTAAATTGGACCTGCGTAGCGCCTATAACCTCATTCGCATCAGAGAGGGGGACGAGTGGAAAACGGCCTTCATCACCCCCACAGGACATTATGAATACTTAGTGATGCCATTTGGTTTGTCCAATGCCCCCGCCGTCTTTCAAGGTTTCATGAACGAGGTTCTTCGGGAATTCCTACATCGCTTTGTAATAGTCTACATCGATGATATCCTGGTCTACTCGGCCTCTCCAGAAGAACACCAAACACACGTTACGCAGGTCCTCCAGAAATTACGAGAAAACCATCTCTATCTCAAGCTGGAAAAGTGCGAGTTCCACCGCAGCCGGACCCAGTTCCTCGGTTACATCATCGACCAGAGCGGCGTCAAGATGGACCAGGGGAAGGTGAGAGCAGTGCAGACTTGGCCAACTCCCACCAGCATCAAGGATATCCAGCGGTTTCTGGGATTCGCGAACTTCTACAGAAGATTCATCCGCAATTTCAGCACCCTTGCCGCCCCCTTGTCTGCACTGCTACGGAAGGGGTCCAAGTCTCTGTCCTGGAACCCAGCCGCGGAGACGGCCTTCGAAGATCTCAAGAAAGCCTTTTGTTCGGCTCCTACCCTGGCTCACCCGGATCCGGAACTCCCCTTTGTGGTCGAGGTCGACGCGTCAAGTACCGGGGTAGGAGCCGTTCTCTCGCAGCGGCAGGGTAAGCCTCCACGTCTCCATCCATGTGCCTATCTCTCCAAAAAGCTGTCCCCGGCGGAGCAAAATTATGACATCGGAAATCGTGAGTTGCTTGCCATGAAATTGGCCCTGGAGGAATGGAGGCATTGGCTGGAGGGAGCGAAACACCCATTTCAAGTCATCACGGACCATCGAAATCTGGAGTACCTCAAGACTGCTAAGAGACTCAATCCTCGTCAAGCCCGGTGGGCGCTGTTCTTCACTCGCTTCCATTTCTCTGTTACCTACCGTCCCGGATCCAAAAATACCAAGGCCGATGCCCTATCTCGTCAATTCTGCCCTGAACCCACCACCCAAGAACCCGAACCCATTCTCCCTCCAGCCGTCGTAATGAGTCCCATACAGTGGACGATTGACCAGCTCATCACAGAGGCAACTCACGATGACCCCGCTCCGCCGGGGGGTCCAGAAGGCAAGACCTATGTACCAGCCAGTCTCCGCCTGACCCTTCTGGACCAAGCTCACACCTCTCCGGGCTCTGGACACCCAGGCAGCCAGCGTACCCTCTCGCTCCTCCAAGATCGCTACTGGTGGCCCAGTATGGCGCAGGACGTGTCTCGATACGTGCAAGGGTGTTCAGTCTGTGCCACCTCCCGGACTCCACGAAGGTTACCCGAAGGTAAACTCCTCCCTCTCCCTATCCCTCACCGTCCCTGGTCCCATCTCGGAGTGGACTTCATAACCGATCTGCCACCATCGGACGGTAACACCTGCGTCCTGGTGGTGGTGGATCGGTTTTCCAAGGCTTGTAAACTGATTCCACTGAAGGGGCTACCAACGGCCATGGAAGCTGCGGAGTCCTTGTTCCACCACGTGTTTAGGCACTTCGGTATCCCCGAGGACATTGTGTCGGATCTGGGACCACAGTTCATATCCCACGTCTGGAAGGCGTTCTTCAGGCTCCTCGGAGTCTCCATCAGTTTAACCTCAGGATATCATCCCCAGAGTAATGGCCAGACTGAACGCAAGATTCAAGAGATTGGGAGGTATCTACGCGCCTACTGTGGTCACCAACAGGACAGCTGGAACCGGTATATTCCGTGGGCTGAGTATGCACAAAACTCCCTCAGGCAGGAATCCACACACCTCACGCCCTTCCAATGTTATCTCGGCTACCAACCCCCTCTCTTCCCCTGGACAGGTGAGCCCACGGAAGTTCCAGCTGTCCACCATTGGTTCCAGGAGAGCGAGAGGGTCTGGGACTCAGCCCACGTCCACCTCCAGCGGGCAGTTCGCAGACAAAAACTACAGGCCGATCGCCGGCGTGGTCCCACCCCACAATACCACCCGGGCCAGATGGTCTGGCTGTCCACCCGGGATATGCGGCTGCGACTGCCCTGCCGGAAGCTGAGTCCCCGTTACGCTGGTCCCTTCAAGATCATGAGGCAGATCAACGAAGTCACCTACCGGCTCCAGCTCCCCCCACAGTATCGCATCTCACCCTCATTTCACGTGTCACTCCTTAAACCTTACACTGACCCTCTTGTCCTTCCTCCCACAGAGCCTGGTGCTGAAGAAGTACCGCCGCCTCCCCTTGACCCGGAGGACCTTAACATCTACAAGGTCAAGGAAATCCTGGACTCCCGGCGGCGAGGCGGTCAACTTCAGTATCTGGTCGATTGGGAGGGATACGGCCCCGAGGAGCGGTGTTGGGTCTCTCGGGACGACGTCTTGGACCCCGCACTCTTACAGGACTTCCACGCTGCGCATCCTGACCGTCCGGCACCTCGGGGCCGAGGCCGTCCTCGTCGCCGTCAGCTACGGTCCTCCGGAGCTGCCCGTGGGGAGGGGGGTACTGTGACGGACTCGGCCACGCCCCCGGCACCAGGCTCCCCCTACACTCCGCCCACACGCTCCTCATCACCGGATTACTAGCACCTGTTCCCAATCACCCCTGCACCTTAAAACACTCACGCTGCTGTCACTCTGTGTCTGATCTCATCAGAGATACCTGGACTCACTCGTGCCACACGAACTTATTGAACCTTTGTACCTTACCGTCTGTTGATCTCCTTGAAAGACTCTCTCCGTGATTCCACCTGTTGATCCACCGGTATCATCTCCATTCAGCAACCCAGATAAGCATTACCATCTCCGTGATCTTCGTGTTATTTCCATGTGCCTAGTTCATTGCCTTCCTGCTGCGTGACCTGCTGTTATAAATAAACCTGTTTGTCACTTACCTGTCTTGTGTGAGTCTCAGCATGACACTAAGGTGAAATAGACATTATAAAAAAAGAATATTAATTGTCCTTTCATCCCATCTTTAATTTTGCAATGCAAAACTTCAATAGGACTGAGAGAACAGAGCCTTACTCAGGCAGGTAGCATGTGCACTTATCAATACATTTGTGAGCTATTTCCCCTGCGACTCAAGTTACTGCAGTAGCCAAAGTCTCGTAATTAAAAGGTGGATTATGGTCACATGCAAACAGACAGTGGAGGCGTGACGAGACACATCCAATCCTGCTTACTCAGTTTGGTGACAGCCTGAGCAGCAAAGGTGAAAAGTGTTCAGATTCAAATATAGAGGGAACTAGGGACAGTTGTCTCAGGGGAAGATATCAAAATCTTGAAAAAGTTGAGACAAATATCCAGTTGCACAAACGCTTGTTTTCTGTACCATTGGTTTGGCATGTTGGTTTGAAACACCAACGGGATTCCAAATTAGAATAATTGACAACATCCTTTGAACTAAAAATCATTATCATTGTGACAATTTATCCATTGCGGTACATAATTTAGCCTAAGAATACTTACGGGACTAAAAACATGAACACATAGTCCTAGTCATATTCACATTTGATTTACAGAAATCAGTCATTACTCACAGTACAGAGGGTCTCAAACTCCTTGTCTGACACAAAAGATCCATCCAGACCAAAGAGGAAAATGGAGGCATACGATAGTAGGCCACCCAAAATGATCAGGTTATTCATATAGGGGCTCGACATTTTGATCAGCCTGCAGATGGAGGGAGGCACACATCCGAGACATTAAAAATTAATATTTCATTTATTATTAACTACTGCAATTAAATGTGCATCTACACTGTACATGCACAGTGTACTGTATCATATACTGTGGGATACAAAAGTCCGAAACCACTAGTAAAATGCCTTTATTTTGCCATATATATATATATATATATATATATATATATATATATATATATATATATATATATATATATATATATATATATATATATATATATATGGCAAAATAATGCTAAAAAATACTGAATGATAGAGTATCTCGTGGGAATCAAGAATATCTGACAAAAATACTTAATATCCAAAACTGGAATAATATATTCTAAAATGTAATGTATTCCTGTGACTGCAAAGCTGAATTACTCCAGTGGTTAGTGTCACGTAATCCTTCTGTCACGAATCAGGAAGGGAGGACTAACGATGCAGGTAAAAGATTTATCATTAAACAGGAATAAACAAAACTCAAACAAAAACTGCCCCGAGGGGGAAAACGTAACAACAAATAAATGGGAAAACACAAAACTCAGACACTGGAAATACTGCATGGAACCGCTGCAGATAAATGGGGAACGACATAGAAGACAACGACACCACAAGAGACAGCGAACATGAAGGGATTAAATAGGCACATGAGGAAGGGTGGTGATCAGAGACAGCCGGGAATAATTACGAAAACAAGGACGGCAGGGCAGATGATAACAAGACACGAACACGCAGCAAATGCCGACATGCATTGCCACGTGTTCACATGGAATGAGGAGAAGGCGCACAGTTAGTAAACAACCAACTGCGCGCGACACAAACGACATGAAGGCACGCAGACACGAGAGCGCGCACAAGACGTCACGCGCTCTCACATAGACACGACGAGGGAGCAGTGTCAAAGCTCTGTCAATCCAAACTGAAGTGACAGAACCCTAACACCTTCAGAAATCATTCTAATATGCTGATTTGGTGCTCAAGAAATATATAATTTTTTCAAATGCTTTGTTCATTTTCTATTATAACCTTTGTGTTGTACATTTTTCAAAATCTTAAATCTGATCCCAGATTTTCAGTGTGGTCTCGGACTTTTGTCTGTCTCACTCTTGAACTACTTCTTGGCAAGGTCTCGCTCAGCTCTGACCTGTGGTTGCGGTTTTTGATGTTAAAGAAGAGGAATGCTCCTGCCATGAGCATGCCCAGGATGGTGATGGTAGACAGGATGCTGTAGAGGGGGACGTTTATTTGCCGGCGCTGCAAACGCACAAACGTTCGATCCTTCGGTGGTTCAACACCTACGAGAGTCATGACGGTTCACATTCAGTTAGTCTTAAAGTCACTTCTAAGAACGTCACCTCAGAGAAAGCTTTCAACATTTCCTATGAAGATGCTCTCGTGTAATTTAAATGATTAAGGTTTTAAAATGCCACTAATGTGACATACAGTATTAGATCTATTTATGCACAATGTTACACAATAATATGGGTGGATAAGCGGTGATATAAGATGCGATTAGATCTTACATCATAATAAGAAGTTGGAAGACAGTCAAGCACTTAAACCAAATGAGTCACCAAAATGAGTCAAGAGTTGTTTGCGTCACTTTGCATGAACAAACCTGATGTCTTGACAACTGTGAGGCTTTACTGCTATTAGAAAATGTTTTAGACTAGGAAAGAACCTCAGCTGAGGGGAATGTTTGGACATTCTTCCCATGAATTTTTTTTCCAGTATTATTTTTAGGTTGCCAGTCAGCGCCAGTATTTTGCATCACATCACACACAAATATTTCATGAGCTCCAGAATATTTTGCTGCAGGAATATGGAAACAGTTAATATATCAAAGGAAAGAACAGAGCCTAAAACATTTGACTCTAACTTCATTCATTCATTTTTTTAAATCAACATAGAATGTGGGTAAGTGATTTCAAAACATTTCAAACAAAAAGCTGTGAAAATTATGAATGAGGATCAAAACATAGATTGAGTACATCAACATCTCCAAAGCTTCATATACCAAATACCAATTGGTTTGTTCAATTGTTCTCAGTGACGTTAGGCAGTTTTGATTTGTATGCTGTTGCATGTTTGGTCATCACATTAGCTTGCTAGTGCCTAAAGAACTTTAATCCATTCCTTCTGTTATTCACAGATCTGTTCTTTGCTTGTTTTTAGATCCGAAGATGCTGTACTATTTCAGAAGATCTGAAAACACGGTTCACTAGAATAACTTGTAAATGGCAGTGAAGTGTTTTGTCATAAATTATATTTTTGAGTTAATTATGCCAAATGATTCCTTTACATCCCATCTAAACAAGTTCCATTAAAGCAAGACAATAAAATGTTTTCCTTCCTGTCCACCACTGACTTCCTCAGAGCCAGTTTGAAAAAAGAAATATCCATGGAATAAGGGAGAAAAAAAACTAACAAAGAATGTCAATGTGGGCAAACAGAAAAAGAACTGTTGAATTATTCAGATGACCACACATGGAACAATGAGTGCACAACACTGGCAGGCGTGTGAACCTTCTGTCTCTCTCTCACTCAAACGCTGACCTGCAAACACACACAAACTGGGCTTTTCCCTACCTTGGAATCTGATGGTGTTGTTGATAAGGTCCAGTACATCTGCAATGGCGTTGTACTCGCCCACCTTCACCTCTTGACCCTCTGTGAAAGACAGCAAGAACAAGAGGACGGCGGTGATAAGAGCAGTGTGTTCAAAGCCGGCGGCCCCCAGAGAGAAAGGCAACAGACAGTAAATTTATTTTCTGTGCGCTCCACTGCAGAACCTCCCCAACATATTGTCCCAAAATGCTCAGGGCAATGTTGACCTGAAAAAGTATGTAAATCGCAACTTCATGCATTTGCACATCAATTAAAAGGCACCTGATTAGACAGTCTGCAAAAACAATGATTTGAAACATTGATCTCATGATGAATAACTCAGAAAACGTTGCTTTTCTAACAAGGATGCAGTGATTTTTTGTTTAACAAAAATGTCCTATAAAGGTGCAGAAAAGATTTCTGGTAAATGCCGTTGATATTTGAAATCAACAAAACATCTACACCCCTACCCAAAAGGATCACAGCCCTCTCTTGATGCCTGTGCCGCCTCATTCAAGTACATGCTATGCATCACAGGAAATGCCTATTGTGGAATCAGCAGTGAAAGCTGCCCGAGGGTATGATGTCATAAATACATGAAAGCAATTTGTGTTACCATGATAATTCAGGTCGCAATGTCTAATTGTTATTTAGCTGCTCTACTCCTTCAATAGCAAAGTCCTCCCTTCCATCCCAAAAATCAAACACTGATTCTTGAAACAGGCGGTGGAGGAGGTTAGACATTCCAGGCTTATGATAGTAATAATAATGTAAATGAACAAACAAGCCAATATAACACTTGAGCATATTCAAGGAAAAGACAGTATGTCTTAGTTTTACTCGTACATCAAGAAGAAATAAAGCAACCTCAGCGTCTTTCCCGTTCTTTAAGGTCTCTCCAGCCCTGGAAAGCTTCTCCGATATAAACATGGGTCCTACGTCTGATTGTAACCCTTCTTTTTAAAGATATATTGCCCTGGCCTTTTTTCCTCTTTTGTATTTTCTCTACCATCTCTCCATTTCTACAGTCGCTCTGCTAATCTCTGTCTTGGGCACGCTCAAGTTCTCTCTTCGCTCCCATCATGAGTGTATACACCCCTTTCTGCGGATTGGTTACAAGTGTTTTTTGATGCTCGGATCGATCCACTTTTCAACAGCAATTTTCAAACAATCACTTACTGTAAAAACAGCAATATTGTGAAACATTATTACAACAGTTTCCTATTTGAATACTTAAAATGCAACTAATTACCCTGGTTCCCTGAAGAGGAAACGAGACACTGCGTTGAGACGCTGTGGGAACGCCTCTGCGTGATTACATCGTGAAACAAATGTAAAATCAGTCCAATCGCAAAACGGAACGTCATGGGCAGGTGACGTCACGATCAGGAAACTATAAAAACATGCGCGGAAGAAGCTAATGCAGAGCTAATTTCCTCGCCTTCATCTAAGTTAAATCACAAAGTCAATCAAAAGAGCAAACTGAATGATAAGTTTCTGTTTTCCAGGTCAAAAGCTGAGGGAAGTTGGACATAGTATGCAAGCATCCAGCAGCCTGATCTGCAGTCGAATATGCTTTAGTGCTTCAGCCCCAGAACGTTAGAATATTTTGATGTTTGGGGGCTGAACACACAATATGACAACAGTTTCTTTCAAAGGTTGGAAAAGAACTGCAATCCACAACGAGGAGGTTGTGACCTGGAAAACAGAAACTTTTCACTCAGTTTGCTCTTTTGATTGACCTTGTGCTTCTCCGGCTGCCAAATCCGGCCACCACACAAGTTACAACCTCAATTAGCCCCTCATACACAGAAGACGAGAGCACAAGATGCGAGAGCAGAGCATTCTCAATGGCAACCACTCGCAATGCTCACAAGCAGCTGCTCTCGAGAGCTTATTGAGCATGCTCCACTCTCAAACAAACAACACAAAGCGAATCCCCACCCGTAATAAAACGAGGGCAGGCAGAAGCACAGTTTTTTTGTACAAACAAGGTGTGCATTCCTGACTAACAGAAGTTTTTTTTTTACTAAAAGACAGACAACACTAAATGGACAACGACTATAAGGACCTTTTTTGCTGAAGATACAGAAGATACAGTGTGCTTTATAGTTTCCTGATCGTGACGTCACCCGCACATTAAGTTTTGTTACGTGATTGGACTGATTGTATTTGTGCTTCACAACAGTGTCTCGACGCAGGCTCAAGTTCAAGGCTCTGTACTCTCAGCAGACATTACTCCAATCTTCAGTGTCACACGATCCTTCAGAAATCCTTTATCATTATAATACATTTTGTTTAATTTTGTATCCAAAGATGCAATATGATAAAGCTTACTGTCAATAAATCCCCAGCAGAACAAGACTTACTCTTAGAAGCCAAATAAGGCAAAGTCTATTCCAAAAGCCTCAGTATTTCATCCTGAATTGCACTACAAAGCTACTTGTGAATTGACTGTCACACTTCAAAATCCATTCATCCTTGAGATGAAAAATAACGCAAAAAACAACAACAACATGGGAGATAAGATATTTATCATTTAGCACCTGTAAGTATATGTTTCCTAACTGCTAATGCTAGATATTTACAATAATTATGAACTGAGATGAAGGCCACATTCTACCCAATTCTATTTATCTGATAGTGTCAGATTTACACATATCACTGCTATGGGTTAAACTTGTCCAAGCTTTAATTGGAATAACACAATTTAAACATGGTAGCCAACAAGATTAACTAGCACTACTACTAATCTGACATTTGATTAAGTTTTGTGCCCTAGGTGGTCTTGCTGTGTCCGGTCAATCATTGACTGTCAATAATCAGATGCTGCCAGACCGCTATGTAGCGAACATCTAAATTCAGGTACTTCTCTGACCATGAGATCAATGGGACACCCTTGCAATGCAAAAACCACAAGCATGTAAACTGATGGACAGCATTCAGTTGTTAGTGGTTAAGTGTAATGAATTAGAAAGACTTAAATATTGGTCTGCATTGTTCACTTAAATATCAGTTTGGCTTGAACACAATCTTGTCAGGAGGTGACTGTCACATAACTAGGTTAAGAAATGGCTCTGAGTGTCCCATCTGGACGGTTTGGTGTGTAGTGGCAGTATGTGTGATATAGGAGCTGACAGACTAGGAAAGATGGATGGCAGACTCTTTAAATATTTAGCCTGAGCTATCCTTCCTATCCTTTAACAGCGAGGGATGAAGAGAGAAATTAGCAGAGAGAGAGAGAGAGGTTGGAAACAAATGGAATCCAGAAGGAAACTGAGGAAATCAGCAAACCACCCAAGTGTGAGCTGCAAAAATCATATTCTTAATCTAAATACATTTGCGTCTCATTTTCCAGTTCAAATATCATAAAAAAATTACAGTAAGACAGAATACATTTGTATTTTACAAAACAAGTGAGTACAATCTTGCAGTGATGGCTCTTAAATTTATCTCGCTTCTGAACTTCTTTCCTGCAAAACAAGTTTAAAAGGACTCATTAAAAACTCATTAAAAAGTAATTTTCGTGTGAGTCAATATGTGAGACAGTGAGTGACTGAAAGTACTGTAAGTTAATGAATAAAGTGAATGAGTGAATAAGCTAGTGAGTGAGTGAATGAATGACTAAAGGCTGCAAGGCACTACACAAGAAAATTTAGTCTAGAGGCCTATTGACAGATTCTGATCTTTTAGCCTTAGACACGAAGCTGGAAGATATCAGATAGGTTTGATATTTTGAGACTATTTTAGAAGACAAAGGTGCACGACAACAGACACTTTGTTTTGTCGGATCAGTGTAATACCTCTGTCAGTGTCTGTTGGCATTTGTAGGAGCTTGGTTTCATTGATTGAACATGCTGAATCGACATCGGGTTGTGGAATGTCTGAATGACGTATTATAATCCGTTGACTGTCCGCGTTGGTTGGCATCGGTCGGTGCAGTGTGAATTAAATCTATTCCGATTGTAAAAGTCATATGTATATATCATATATATATATCATGTATATATTCCAATTTCCAGCCTTAAGAGAATGAATGAGTGAGGGAGTGGATGAGAAAGTGAGATAATAAGTCAGAAAGTACAGGTGGTTAAAGGAATAAATGAATGTGTTATTGAATGAACAAATGTGTGAGAATGAATAAATACAGTGAATGAGAATGTGAGCGCATGAGTAAATGCATGAGTGAGTGAGTTAATGGGAGAAAGTGATTGACTGAGTGAATATGAGTGTGAGTGAGCAAGCAATGAAGAGAGACAGAAAGCAAAGTAATACAGCGAAAAAATTAAAGAAAAAAGGAGCCCAAAGCAAGTGTGCGCTTGGAGTTGTGTGTGTGTTGTGATTGTTCTTGGTCTAGAAGAAGACGCTCTCTAGGGCACTGCTGATAACAGCTTCTCCTTTCTTTTTTTCATTATTTATCCCTGACTGCCATTCGCCTTCATATTGACAGACAGTTCAATCACCCCTCAGCCAAACAACTCTCCGATCTTGCGGCCTGCTCACAAATAAAGTCTGAAGAGGTGATGTAACACACTATGGGAGGGATGCCTCTGTGCTGAAGCAGATAAGACTGAAGAGGGTGGGGAACACTGGCCTGCGGCTGTCATGGGGTGCGAGGGGGGGGAATCCCTACTCCAAGATTAAATCCCACAAACCAGAGTTAATCTCCCCTGCCCTCAGGAAACACACACACATTCACACTGGATTAATCACATCAGAGGGCCAAACAGGGGAATTCTCTGACCCCCATTAAACTACAGGACGGCACCAAAACTGTGGTTGGGCACGCGACTATCTATGCGATGCGCTAACTCAAAGTCACACGGAGATATGAGTCACATATACTGGCATAGA
Organism: Rhodeus uyekii; assembly: GCA_037043235.1. Classification (NCBI taxonomy): domain Eukaryota; kingdom Metazoa; phylum Chordata; class Actinopteri; order Cypriniformes; family Acheilognathidae; genus Rhodeus; species Rhodeus uyekii. The sequence goes on from JAWRVZ010000033.1 coordinate 4,434,105, forward strand.
TTAGTCTGTTTAAGAAGGAAAATGATTAGCATTGGCTGAAAGACCTGAATCTGATCCAGCATGTCACAAAAAAGGCTTGTTAACCATGAAAAATGACCATCTAATGGACTTACCTTGAAACTGGGTGAATTTTATGGTTCCCATACGTTCCCCATTCCTGAACATCACCTGACCCTGCAAAAAAACACACACAGCAAACAACCTTCACAAGAGCTGCTTATCATGTGTAAAGTCTGCAGTTTGCAGAAGTCTTGATTGCACAGTTGAGATGATTAATATCACTGCACATAACCCAAGATGGACAGATATGTATTTTAAGGATCGTTTTTTTCATCTCGTTTCCATATTCTACGTGTCTGGCACATTGCTTGTTTTTTGGCCCATTTATTAGTTTAAAGATCTAACAATTGATTGCATTCTCGAGGCAAACATAATTAAAAGCAGCACTATTGATTTGTTAAATTAAAGGAGCACATGGAGGTCTGAGATGGTTGTCAGGTTTTTCCAGCTGAGGAGAACGCAAGAGATGCTAGTTCATAAATGTTATATATATATATATATAAAATAAATCCCAAGTTACTCAGTTACAAAAAATTAACGTAAAAAGTAAAAATCATGAATTCATTTAAAATGTAAAGCCTCATCAGGCCTTACAGGTTAATCATGGATATCTGATCAAAACACAGATGAGTATATAGCATTTTTTACATAAATAGCTCCATCACTGGATCATAATATTTAATTTGCTCATTATGTCCTAAAAAGGAAATGTGTAAATGTAGTTTTCTGTCTGTCTGCCCCCGGAACTGCCTAATGAGCCATTTAAAAGGATTTGGGATCACTCTGCCCAGTGAAATAACAGGTGAGAGGCATACTGCATTACCATGGCAATAATTAGAATCCCATTAAAACCATGGGAGGCAACTCAGATGTGATCATATCTCTAAAAATGGCTGTCTTTGAAGTGTAGAGCAGGCTCCAGTCCCAGAGCGATATGATTCTTTGTTTAGATGCTCTGACGTGGGCGAGCTGGAAAAATGCTCGCCTTTACAAAACACATTAAAGCTGCAATTCAGAGTTATGTCTGGTATTATGTGGTAATTTACATATACTAGTTTTTTATTTATATGCTGAGCAGGATGTCATTTTTTTGACATTGTGGAGACAATACAAGGAGAAACCACAGTCATATTTTGACATATAGGACCATCATTTTCATGATACATTTTAGAAAATGGAGGAAAGTCATTCGGATGGTTACATGAGAGTAGGTAAAAGTGGTGAGAAAAGTATGCCAGAATGTTATTTTTTGGGTGAACTATGTCTTTAAGTGAAAAGCTGTAATAGTAGTTGTAAGGTTTTGTTAAATCAATGAAGACTTTTTTCAGTTTTCACGCTCTTTCACTGATTCTTTATTTAGACTGGTTTCATAACATTAGAAAAGCTGACAATAGATTGTTGCGCTGCAGGTGTAGGCTGATGGTCAAACATGGCACATGATGGCACATTTATCTGTGTGTGTGTGTGTGTGTGTGTGCAGAGGTGTGGACAGGCAGGGCGCAGAGAGGGCCTTATGGAGATCTCAAATGTGTGAAAGGCACCTTCAGGCCAGCAAAAGGTGGAGTGATGAAGCAAATGATGATAATCGCTGTCCAAACAGTCACTTATAATTGCAGACTGCATATAGTTTAGCCCTAAAATATGCCCCACACACATATACTAAGAGATATAAACCCTACTGATATCTATTTGATCTATCTATATCTATTTTAATGATATAGATATGACTTTTGTGACTTTTCAATGACTTTTGTGAGATTTTGCAAAAAAGGTCTTTTGCACAGCCCATAACTATTTTAAGATTTTTTTATATTATTAAACTTAAATGACTAACAGTTCAAGCGCAGTGAATAATCTGAAATGTTACAAAAGTAAATGATAAAAATGTCAGAGGTTAGGGAAGAAATCATTTTAACATGCAAATTTAATATTCAAGAAACTTTCTTATTATTACTAATGTTGAAAACAGTTTTGTTCTTTTTTTGTGGAAAGTGTTCTACTTCTGTTCTTTGATGAATAGAAAGTTCAAAAGAACAGAATTAGTTTGAGCTAAAAATCTTTTTTAACCTCATAAATGGCTTTGCTGTCATTTTTGATCAATGTAATGCATCCTGGCTGAATACAAATATTAATTTATTAATTTCTGACCTGAAACCTGTACCAATGCTAACCCTCTCTTAACCAAATGAAAGCAGCACACCATTACTCGTCACTCAAAATGATCCACAGAGACTCTAAGATAATGTTTTACTTCCTGAGGCATGCTGGCACTCAATCGATAGCTCTCCTCAGAGGAAACAAAGTCTGATGGAGAAGCTAGAACAGCCTGTTCTGTTGGACAAAGACACAGCCATCGGTATGAGACAAACCTGATCCTTGTGGGATCACTAAATCTGTTGTAGTCAGATTGCAATCTAGTTTTATGGAACTATGTTCCAGAAGATTCTCTGCAATCATTCAGCTTTGATGGGAATAAGTTATTTTCCCATTTTAAATTAGAATCTGAGATCATGAACTATCCGTCTGATCAGCCACTAAAATATAACCTATAGATCCACAGTATTGAACGGATAGTACCTGTATGGGTTAATTAAAAGGATGATAATTTAAAGAATGTTGATAACCAGACAGTTGACAGTAAATATTGACTTCCATAGTTTTTATTTTCCTACAATGGACCGTCAACTGTTTGAATACCAACATTCCTCAAAATATCTTCTGTTGTGTTCAACAGAGGAAAGAAACTCATACAGATTAGGATCAACTTGAGCGATTTTTGGGGGAACAAATCTTTTCAAAAGGCTGCTAATTATGAATAAAATTAGTAATCATAGATGCAGACAGCGTGATCATATACTATACAGCTAGCCATAGAATGTGGAACAGACATTTGAAAAAAAAAAGCTGTGATAATTGTTTACCAATCAAACAGCAAAAACGTATTCTAAAGACTGTTTTCTTTAAGTGAATGTTAAATGATGATAAAAAAAAGAGTATATGAACAAGAAAATATACAATACCGCTGAAACCAATTAATTGATTATCTTATGTTGGCCAATAAACATTATGGTACCTATATATCTAACAGGAGGTACAAAGACCAAAAACTCCTGTTTGCCTTCCTGCTCATATCTCCACTGGTCTTCCAGCCGTATTTTCTTTTTTATGCGTGTTGTTTGTTTTTCCTTCCTCTCCATTAAGCTTCTGCGCAGAGATCTCGCGGCACATGCATTGTTTGTTAGCAGCCTGAGCAAACATAAAACATACTCTGCTACACATGAGAGATAACTGCTGGATAAAAGCTGAAAATGGAGGGCTGGAGGACATACTGTACTAAAACCCAAAATGCCCATTAACCCCTATTCATTTCCCGAACCAACAACATTTACTGCAATATAAAAACTCTCTCGTTTTTTTTTTTTTTTTTTTCAGAGAGATAGGTCAGTTCAGCTTCAGAACATGCCTTTACATTTGCTGACTTGGCTTTTTTTTGGGCTCTGTGATTCTCTCTTTTGGCAGCCTGCAGCAGTGTGTTCTCATAAACAAACACATTCGGTGATGTCTGCAGACAGGACACTCCCTGCATACCAAATATCCCCCTACCTCTTATCTGGTTCTCATTCTGTCAGCGGCATCGCATGTTCAGCATTACTAGTCTCTAATCCCAAGTTGCATTCTTAAACGTTTGCCCTCCCCTCAGCCTTTCACAGGCAGTTTGCAGCAATAAAAACAGGCCTAGCTCTCTCTTGACTTGGAGATCACAAAATGGCCTATACAACTCTTTAGCTCTAAGAAATGATGGCTCAATATAAAATGACAGGCCTAGATCGTGCTAGCCACAGTAGATTTTTTTTTGGAGAACAGGTTATGGAATTGTAAAGAGGCCAACCTAACATTGCGCTTGGACAGAAGCAAGGATGTAGATCATCTGTTAACACACACTTACGGTCACTCCAAAGAAGTTGGTTTCGTTCATCACATCCAGGACCATCTTGCCCACCTCCCTGTCATCCACCGTGAAGTTGTGGTACATGTCATGCCTCTCTTTGTGTCTGAGGAGCTCCATGACACGTGTGAGGGTCTTCGCAATCACCCAGATGCCATCGTAAGCAAAGCCGTGGAACTTGCTGGGCTCTACTCCTTTCTGCTCTCGCTCCCGGTTGTACTCCCTCGCATACTCCTGCGGCGTCTGAAGACAGACAGCACTGCTTCAAAACTTGGGTGATTCACAAATAAGGATGCCCAATCTTTTGAAATTTAGTTTGAAACACATGCACCTGGGGCCTCATGTACTAACACTTGCGTTGAATTCATACTGACACATTACGTACGGACAAAGCTGTGAATGTGCGAACGCACAAAAAAATCCAGATGTATCAATCTCTGCGTTCGAAGGATCCCGCGCATATTCTCTTTGTACATCCCGATTAACGTGAAATTGAGCGCACATGCACGAGCACAACACTCCACCCAGTCTCCTCCCTTCATTAAACTCATTTAAATATGGTAATGATTCCACATGGGCAAAAGAAAGCAGTAAGAAAATGGCTAAAGCAAGCGGCATGAAAACGAAACTTTACAGAAAGTGAATTGGAGGTGCTACTATCGGAGGTAGAAATTAGAAAAAAAATATATTTGGAATTTTTTTCTCCGGAATTATTAAAAACAAAAGGAAAAAAAATATGAGTGCTGTCAGTGCGTTTGGATCTGAAAGTCGCACTGTAAATTGTCTTGCAATTGTCTTTAGTGGATAACCGCGGTCTCCTGAAGGGTTGTTGTATAATTAAATGCAAATAAATAACAATAAAAAGTACTAGGGGAGCGCGGGGCACAAAGTAACGCGGGGTAAATAGTAACATAGACTTTTTAGATACCGGTAGTTGCACGGTCTTAAATGTGACGTGCTAACGGGCTTTTCATCACACTGTTTTCACACGTCTTCTGGCCAGCTTTCGAGAAATTGCAGCGAAGTTTGGATGAGAACCACAGGAAAAACTCTTTTGGCAGCATGTAAATATTTTTTGATATAGGCTAGTAGTTATTTTTCGATTTTCAAAGAATGTGTGAAAGTATGTTAGTCCAATCTTATATTGTTATGATTACCATCTTCTTGGCTAAATGATGGTACCATTTTGAAAGACGTGAAAAACACATAGCGACTGCTAGCCCGTCCTGAGGTAAACAAGACAGCGCGGGGTCAGTTGTAACACTATGTTACAACTAAGCCACATTGAATAGGCTGCATCATTAATCATATATTTTGCATTGTATTAACTTATTAAAACGTCATGTCATTCATGTCATTCATGTCATTACATTGTTCAAAGCATAACAAATATAAAAAATAAAGGGAAAAATATATTTAATTCATAAGTTATTCTTATGATCATCAAGACGTAACTTTTTTAAACAAATAAAAATACGTGAATGAACATGCATTGGATAACATGGTGTTAAAACTAACCCGCTGTCTGTTACAACGAGCCCCGCTCACGGGTAAGAAGTAACATTTTACTCCTTGCGCTATTGCCGATACTGCACAGAAACGGTAGGTCCAACGAACATGAAAACAGTGCTCATTTATAGGAGAGGCTTGTATGTTGTTTGTATAAAAATATGGTTTGTCTAACCCTATTACTTTGTTCATTATTTGGCTAAAACCAAAAAGTGTTACGTTGTGCCCCACGCTCCTCCATTAGATAGAACCATAACTTTAAATGCATCACTCACCAAGAAGCCACCCATCGCGCACTCAACCATGCTGTTTGATCTTGCTACAATATTTGTTATGCGTATTTGCGCATCACATATAATCTGCACATTTATTGAATAGAAATGTTTCCGATTCACATATGCAAATTCATCTTCAGATGGTGCCTTATATGTGTATGCAGTCGATCGCTCCGTTTACATTAGGGAAACCGGCTGTCGTTGCAAATTGCATTTTAATGTTTGGCTGGTCAACTGCATCATATATGAACCATCAATTGGGCATTGCGCGGCGTTTCGCGGCGTTGCGCGGCTCAAAGACGACTCGCTTATTTCTGAGCGGTCTGCCAGTTCTCTTTGGAAATAATCATTTGCCAGGAAACTAAGCGTTGTCAGCACCTGTAACGGAATGGGTATTGCGTGTTTCCTCGCTGTCTCTCTCTCTAGATTCGGACCCAATTAGATTCGGAGGATAGCCCTTGTAAATCTGACATGGCTGATTAGCCAGTCATCCTCCTGGGCCAGAAAATCATTGTGGTCCCTAAAAACTCGTTCTCTTCGGATTCTGCCATTAGCAGTGTCCTCTAATATTGCCAAAGCTGCCATTGCCAGACTAAGGGTTGTGTCAATTTGCACTTGCTTTTATATGTTCTTACTTAATTGCATAATTTATAGAATATTCCCATAAGGCTTGTGTGACAATATATACGGTATCAATTATTTTATACATTGTAAATTAATAGCAATGCTTCCCACAGACTTGAGGAACAATTCGTTGTATAATGTTTGCAGCTTCACTTCATTGCCTGTAGGAGTCGCCAACGGACAAAACTATGAGAAATGAACTTACGCCAGCCATGAACTTGCCGTGGAGAAACGCACATTGTCACGTTAGTTTCACTTTTAGTACATCCCACCGTGAGCGTGAAAGCTGGCGAACGCAACGTTTTTGTGCGTAAGTAGTGTTGATACATGAGGCCCCAGGTTCTTAGAAACCTAGCATTTGTGACCATGTTGGTTTTAAACATTTTTAAAAACATTCACACAGTGTAACAGTTGAGTAAAACTCATGGTGCTGGTCTAAGCTGCTCATTTCAACAGGGAAAATTGAGGAAAGCTGTAATTCATAACTCGTGTGATCCCACCGCATTGCAGACACTCACTCTTCCTGATATTCCTTTTATCTGTTTGGCACTGAGGGGCTCAAAGTCCACACTGATATACCCCTCCATGGCTGTCAGCAGCTTCTTAGTGGTGCAGTTTGTGGAGTTTGCCTGCTCCCACCAGTTCCCCTGATACCATCCTGGGATGATCCACTGGTACTTGCTGCCATACATGTTCAGGTTATAAGCCTGGAGCACACACACACACAAACACAAGAACTCTTAAGCAAGCTGTATTGTCACTGTATGCTGACACGGTTAAAATTATTTGTGGCACATGTCATGTACTGTACATTAAAGAAATGTACAGATTTTATCAATTCAACAGGCTCTTTGCAGTAAATCTGTGTTTGGAGGTGCATGATACGGTGACTAAATTTGCTTAACTTACACAGCAGAAGACCTTAGCGGCCAGATTCTCATCAAACTGACCGATGATGATCCGAACATCATTATCCTGGAGGTGGGAAGGGGAGAACATAATTAAAAGGGTAGTTAAATATAACAGATATATGTACAGTATGTTCCAATTTCAAAGTGTTCTGATAGTATAAATTATATTAATAAAATGCAACCATTTGTGAAAGTACTGGTAAAGCGTTTCATTTCTGCATAGCTAGAAGCACCAAACAATACTGCATTGTTTGACTGATTTCAAAAATTTTCTTCCCATTTGTCATTGCTCTGAAAAACAGGCAGTCCAACCCCACTCATGCTATTGGTTGAAATGTAATTTGAGGCCTCTCAAAAAGCAGATTGCAAATCCATTTGGAGAATAAATTATACATTTTGTGTTCAAGGAAACGCGTCCCAGAAACAGGCTGAAAAGTAGTGCACACACTCCACTCGCTTGCATGGAAATAAGCAAGTTTCAAATCCAGCTTGGGCCAATTCCCAGTACTGTTATCCATCTCTTTCGTATCATTTTTGTCTGTTCTTTCACAATCTCCTATAATAAAATGCCCAAATGCTTCAAAAATAAAAGTGAGAGAAAATTTGTGCGAAAAGCTGTTAAAGAAATCATACAGTATCAGCCGTATGAATTGCTTCATATCCAGAATAACAGAGAGATCTGTATCTATATGCAGTATTTATGGTGCATGATTGAGTCTGTAAATAATTCATCCCGCTTCAGCATTGTGTTTCCACCTTGTACAGTTAATTCATCACTAGAGTCTCAATGCAAAGGACCATTAAGACCATTAAGCCAAGACTGAATTCATGAAACAGCTCTCTATGTGAACTGCCATGTGCTAAAGGCTATGCTAATAATTAGAGAAATAAAAACCTGCATATTCTTGAGATTATTAAGTTTTTTTTTCCTTCATTCTGCACATCATGAGCTAATAAATTCCCTTAACTATATTGCCCTTGATTCAAGCAAATGCCAATGAAAATTTCAGGTGGAAGTCAGACAGCCTTGTTTGAGGGTCGCCGCAGCCCCATCAATCAAAAGATGTGTCACAGCTGCCAGGATATTGAAATGCCCACCAGCGACTTTAAGAAATCATCTCTGAATCTATTTTTTTGCTTTTTCCTCTTGGGATGTCATCCTCAACAAGCAGAAGGCTATGGGAAGAGCATTTAACATACACAACTAATGAGCTACTCAAGATGAAAACTACCATGTTCAAGCAGAAGAGAAAATAATGACTCCGGTGGGTGGGCTAGCAACAGCTCTGAAAACAGTAGCGTTTACAGGTAAGATCAAAGCGGATTATAACAGATCCCAGACCCGCTCTAAACTCAACAACAGTGACATAAATGGTGTTAGCAATGGGGCCACATTCAAACTCAGTGTGGTTTGTGGTGAACGGTTTCCTTAAGATGCTTCTCAGAGACTCATTTGCTGCAAAACCCCCTCTGCAGTGGTGCCAAAAAACATGCTGAGATATTGGAGGTACTGTGTGAAATACTCCCGCATCTCTTTTCAGGTCCGACTGCTTGGGTCAAGCGCTTCTTGCTTCACAATCAGCAGCCGTTACAAAGCCCGCTGCCGCTCCCGACGGCGTGGGCACTTAACCTGAATCTCTCCAGCTGTGTAAGTGGCTCCAGCTGTCCAGGAGTCCTGGCAGACACAAGCTTCTTCCACCCAGTCAAAATGAAACTGAATGCGCGCCAGGCTGCCCTAGGACGCTGGTCACCATACGGTTTGCTTTTTTCAAGAGCATGGTTGCGAGACTTTCCCACATTTACATAGCTAAAGGTAGCCTACAGTGGATTATATATATAATTCAAAACGGGTGACTGCCGTCCCAGACTTAGCCATTTCAATGTGAAATAAAATGTACAATTTACAGGCTCTAAGAGGCGCTGTCAATTGGTGAAACATCTGAGGATGCAAAATTTGAAGAAACGGTTCTTCAGCAGTTCATTGCCATTTGAGGAATTGCGATAATGGAGGTACTAAGTCAGGCAGGTAATAGAATTTATAATAGTTTCACTGTGGAAAAAAAGATGAGAACAAACCATTAGTTGGATCTTGCAAATACCCAATGGCTGTTCAGATCATTCACAGACCCAAATAAATGTATCATCCCTGTGGCGAGCAGGGCGGGGTCGAGGGACCGTGAGAGCGTCACGAGAGCCGGTGGCGTGATGGATAATGAGTAGGGACCAACCAAATTCACGATTTCACAGCCGTGACATTTTCCGTGAAATCGGCCACTTTCCGTGAAAACACCCAACAAGCGTGAAATAGTGACATTTTTATTGAAGATAAATATTTTTACTGATAAAGAGTATACCAGGAGCAGATGATCGTAGCGTCTTAGCCGAGTTTGCAGTCTACTAAACAGCAGCAAAAGAAGTTCCGCCGGATACGAGTATAACAGCATTCTGGCGTTCGCACAGCAGTCGGTTTCCTCTGCTGAGCCGGCTAGCATTACGCTACCTTTCTGTACCAACGAACAGCGTTGGCGCGGAGAGAAGTGTCAGCCAGTACACAAGCGTCAGCATCCACGTTGGTCGGCCAAGTTTTGGCCACGAAAAGCTGTAAACTATTTCATTAATGTCACGTGGCATTGCGGAGTGTGTGGCTACGTGCGTTGTAGTCGTATTTTGTTTCCTTTTTGTTTTTTAATACAGGTGAACAGTCGAAAAGTGGTATTTTAGAATACAATACAGCGGGTGCGACAGCAGATGGACTGATTGCAGTGATTGGTGCCTAAAAATTGTACCCGTGAATTCTCCGTGAAATCGAATGTTTTTTTAAAAACCTTCCGTGAAATTGCGAATTTTTACCCATGAATTTGGTTGGTCCCTAATAATGAGCGACACCTACGAGCCACCGGTGTCTCTCGATTCTCACGGAGGAGCGGAGACATAAAAGGAGGAGCGACGACAGTGAAAGCGAGAGAGGACCAGGCCTGGATATATGTTGTGTTTTGTGTGGGCGGCAGTCGACCGCGAGGGGCTGCCGCCATTACTTTCGTTTTGAGTTTATGTTTTTTTTTCATCATTAAAGTCTTTAAATGTCTGCCGGTTCCCGCCTCCTTCCTCCATGAACATTTAACACCGTTACAATACCTTTCCCGACTCTGTATTTGTTTATAATAATGACTAAGAAAACATTTCAGCATTATCTTCAAGAGTCATCCATATCAATCTATCCAATTAGGAATCATAAGTAACTGTGAATCAATTTCACCTGCTTTGATGCAAATGAAAGTGAAAACATGTGAACCGGAGAGGCAACAGCAAGACAACACCCCAACAGAGAATGATTTTGCAGGTGGTGGGCATATACAATTGTCCTCTCTTTATTCTTCCTGACTGATTTGTGTTTAGTTTTGTGTTTTGTTACTGTCTGCAGCATGAGGCAGTGCCTGCAACCCAATCAGGTTGCACATGCAGTCCTGCTCCTCTGGACGTTTGGTGTGCCTCCCAGCACAGATTCAAGAGCATGGAGGAGATACTGAGAGACAGGCCGTTAAATGAGAAGAGCTGGACAGGGACGTAGAAGGGCAACAACCCAGTAGCAGAACCAGTATCTGCTTGGAGGGTAACACAGAACATATGCTAGCCAATGATTCCCTTACTGCTGTTAGGGACTGGGGTGAAATCCTCAGAGCCATTGTCAGAACTTTTTGAATCCAGCCTTCAGTGTGTTGATGATTTTGGTTTCCATTGACTGCTGACAAATACTTTTGATCTTAAATTATAGAACGTATAAATAAAGATTTTGATCATCAAAATAGATTATTTCATTCATTGAGAACCAATGCGTGATTTAAATGTTCCCTTTTTTTTTTGCAGTGTACATACATGCATAAATTATATTTTCATCCTTATATGAGAAAGTATTACTACTTTCCAGTAATCATCTTGTTGTGTTGAATTACATCTTACATCTGTTATATAGACATATTTATATATATGTACATGTCTATATATAGTGATCCCTCATTTATCACGGTTAATGTGGACCGGAACCACCCTGCGATAGATCAAAATCCGTAAAGTAGGATCAGCCAGTCAGCTCACGGGATACATCCACTCGTGCTCTCATTTGTCGATCTGGCGGCGGGAACCAATCACGTGCCTTGTCTGGCATCCTGGGAAACCGTTTCTCTCGCATCATGATGAAGTAACGCTTATTTTTGAATATTTATTTTTCGATGAATATTTTTGAAAAATCTGCGATGCACTGAGGCCGCGAAACTTGAATCGCGAAGTGGCGAGGGATTACTATATTATATATACATATCTATATACTATATATGTGTGTGTGTGAGCTATTCATGTTTTTTTAGTGGGGCCTGTAAGCTTACTTACCTTCAGTTTCTTCACATTCACACAGGGATCATTAGAGAAACTCTCAGTGTCTGCAATCTGGATGTCTGCCTTCTCCAGCTCATTGGTCAAATCATTCCGCACCTGTCAAAGAGGGAGAATGAGTGAGAGAGGGAACTAGAAATGAAAGAGAACTGAATGAAAGCAAGGTTTGTGGATGGTGAACAACCCAGAAAAGTACCCAATCAAAGACAGCACTCCTTCCTCTGATACATGTCTCAATTCACTCTAATCTCCTGCCAATCTAACGCTCCCCCCTGCATCCCAATCAGTTTGGAGCATCCGTGGAAATCTTTCCTCCAAGAGTCCCACTGGGCTTTGGATAAAACACGATTCCAACCAGCTATGCTCCCCACAGACTTCATCCATCCTTGTCCATGGACGCTTTTGAAAAAAATGGACCAGTCCCTTGCAAATAAAGTCTCAATACCTTCCGCTCTTCACAAAGATTTATGGTGTGAGAATCAAAGCATGGACTATATTGAGTGCTGGTGTATTGTGGAACGCAAAGGGTGTTCAGAAAGGGATCTTTTCATACATTCAAAACCATTTGCTGCTCAAATTCCAATCCATCAACAAGATGTGTGTTACACATTATTACACAAAAATACACTCAAACATGGGCTGTAACCAGAATATGATGTGCTGTGAAAGGTCACAAGTACAGTGCAGTACAGCCTCAATTGTAAACTAATTATCTTAAATGCTGTCATGCATATCAAGACAGGCATTTCATGGCTTTTTTCAGCATCTCACCCAATAAGGGTTGTGTTTTAAGGATCGCAAGACCACTGAACCAGCCTAATTATTCAATATTCAGCGATTGAAAATGCGGTACCATTCAAAATCAATACTTTGAGTCAGCAATGACGCATTAAATTGATCAAAAGTGACAGCAAAGATATTTGCAATTTTACAAAGATTTCAAATAAATCCTGTTCTTCTCAATCATAAAACAAATATTTCATGGGTTTCACAAATGTATTAAGCAATTAATTGTATTATACAAATTTACACTTTATAAAATCTGTCAATCTGTCTCGGTTTGACCACGTTAAAACCAGGGGTAAACGTTCAGATTGTGATTCTGCCAGACGTTACCTGAAAAGCCTGGCTGATCCACATTTTCTTAATTACTGATGCGTTGAGCATATTTGTAGGTTAATGCTGGCAGATCCCGGAACCCCTTTCCACATGAGCAAGCGTGCTTGTGTGGGTGTATGTGGATGTGCATCTCAAGAGTAAGTATACGCAATTCACAAGTGTGTGCTTGTGTGTGAGCACCTGAGACCACCTGATTTTAGAAAGTGAAAAAAGAGAGACAGAAAGAGACACAGAGAAGGACGGGTGGGCACCGTAGTAAAGGAGCTCCAAAGGATTATGGGATTTGAGAGCTGTCCTAAAGCTGAGGAGAAAAGAGCATGATGTGATGTGAAATACATAATGCATTTATGCACTGACCTGTCAAATGAACCCAGAGAAAAACGCTAAACAGGAAGCCGAATAAATCAAGTAGAGAGACACAAGAGCACAATACTGGGTGTCAAGAAGCTCTGCAGGCTAATTTACCATAAATCCAACATTATTCTCCATCTCAACTAGACTCACAAACTGTGTATGCCCTAAATGCCATATTTTCCACAGTCCAGATTTCAAAGCAAAGCAAAGTCTTTTTATAATTTATTTAAATTAATTTAATAAAATGACCAAGAGGCCCCTGAAATGTTAGGGTTCAAATACAATTTAGGTTACCTGTATTGACACTGAATAGATAATATGTTTTTTTTGCAATGTTGTTACTGTTACTAAAACAGTTTTTTTATGAAATAAAGCTGAAATAAAATAAAATACAGTGATAACTCGTTTATTGCAGTTAATGTGGACCGGAACCCACGAAGTAGGATCAGCCAATCAGCTCACGGGATACATCCACTTGTGCTCTCATTCGTCGACCAATCACGTATCTTGTCTGAGTGCAGTGGGTGTGTACAAAGCCTCTGAGAGAGTTTCTCTCTTTGTCTGGCATCCTGGGAAACCATTTCTCACGCATCACGATGAAACAACGCTGCTTTCCGCAATACGGCTGCCGATATGGAGGTATTTTTGAATTTGTATTTTTCAATGAATATTTTTGAAAAATCCACGATACACTGAGGCCGCGAAACTTGAACCACGAAGTGGCGAGGGATTACTGTATTACTTGGAAAAACTGCCTTGACAAATAACAGTTATTTTTAATTGTAATAATATTATTGTTTTGCCTTATTTTTATTTGAATTCTAAAACATTTTTTTTATCTTACCCACCCCAAACATTTAAATGTTAGTGGACATTAATGTACAGAGGTGAAATATATTAATCACAACATGACCAATAGTGAAACGTCTGGTCCTTCAAAAACCATCCCATTAGGTCTAAATTATAAGCAGATATAATAGGTTTACCATAGCGAATCAGGGTAAGACAAAAACACGTTTTGGAATAAGGTTTGATGATCTATTGACTCGTTAATTCAATTTTGTTACATAGCATACCTTAAAACAGTAAGTACCTTAAAATAACCTTCAGTTTTCCACACTGCTCTGGTCCCTGTGTGGCCGAGCGCCACGAGTTTGTGATCGGCTCCATTTGGAGATATATAAGGTGTGCGAGTGTCAGACAGGATCTTCTCTGTGATGCTGACGGCACAATGAGGCCTGACAGAGGACAGTGGCCTGATAATGTAAAATACCTCTGACAAATCTCATCTGTATATGGGTACTGAGGATGCAAACTAACATTATTTCAACTTACAATAGAAATTTCTTTTTAATTGAGCTGTTTTTGAAATGTATAGTTTTTGTGGATTGTGAAAATCATGTTAACTACATTTTTACACAACACTAGAATTATTGTTTTAAGTATTTTGCAGAGTGGTTTAGATCTCCATGTTTAGATATTAATTATATATATTTATTAACACGTATACCAAATTTGATATCATTACTGTTTTTTATTTTGCTTACTATTACAATTTTATTTTATTCAGTAATATTATGTATTTATAAAACTGAATAAAACTAAATAAATGATATATATATATATATATACATAGACAATACATAAGAAAATTACTGCTGGTTTTGAAACTACTTTTCCTTATTACAATATCTTTATCTCTAAGTATAAATTTATGTTATACACTATATTATATATATCTGCCATTACTTTTTAAGAAAGTCCCCGTTTTGTAGTCCTAAGCATCAAAAAGAAACGATTTAAATGAGGACATACCAGACCACATTTATATACAGCTAATTATAACTCCAATTATAATGTTAGCCTACCCCACCTAACCCAAAAACTATTTATAATTCTACCTTTGAGGACATTCCCAAGGGGAGCTTCTAAAGACAATCTTGTCCCCAAAGTATAGATAAGCAAACATACATGCTAATTTTTCCTCTTCGTGATATCCTGGACACTAAAAACAAGCAAAGACAATAAAATAGACCCTTGATGCTTACAGACAGATGTCCTATGTGTACTAATCTTTGTCCATGTGTTATTTTTGCATTGAAATATTCCCACTGGCCTCGTGCACCTGTGTTCTAGGGGACAGATGCGACTGAAAGACACATTCAGCCTGATGGAACTGTGGACAAGTCTACACTGGATTGCGCAGCAGTGATGGGATTCCCACGTCCTCCAGGAGCAGCGAATGCATCAGGATAGGTCAGACACAATGCAGACGAAGAGAGAGAAAAAGCCAACGCTTTTAATGCACCTCTGCGGCCGAGGGGACATATGCATCTATTTATAGCACAGGTTTTAATGAGCCTTTGAACTGAAACAGACGCGAACAGGCACAAAGCACAACACAATGGCCAACGCACGCACACGAACTGATGCGCACGGATGTAGCACTGCCCATGAGGTCCGTGAAAGGAGGATTGGATGACTTGTGTTTGGATCATATCCTTAGGGAATGCAATTAGCTCAGCAGATTGTGCTTGTGCTGCCTGAATGTTTAATCAGTGATCAAACAAGCAGAAACTTCATTACACACACACATACATACACACATGTACTCATACACCTGAAGAGAAGCCCATTACTGAAGCTGCTGGAGTGTGTCCAATGGGTCACTAATGGAGCACCTTGGTGTAAAAGAGGACAGAGCATGTACAGTAGAGAAACCATACGGTGACCTGCTTAAAACACTCGCTTTCTCGCTTCATTTTCACACATTTAGAGAGAGAGAGAGAGAGAGAGAGAGAGAGAGAGAGCGAGATGAAGAACCTTCGGTCTGACGCAAGTGAGATAGTCACACAAACCAAAATATCTGTGTAAACATTTGCTTTTAATTACTGCTATACCCTCGATGGCAACGGATTAGATACTTTCAGAAATTCAAATATAGGGAATGTGTATATGATCACATTTAACTTATATACATTAATATGATTAGTAATAATAGCGTTCATTTTTCTTGGTTTACATGTATAATAATTGGCAAACATATAAAGCTATAGAAACGTTGCAAATTTAGGCCCTTTTCTGGAAGGTATATAAAACTCAAACTGTTAATATATACATAAGATACAGTTCTATAAGAAATATGAAATTTTCCTTAATTTAAATAACTATTTACTTAGTAAATGTATACATGGCCATGTTATTTACAATTTAAAAAAGATGCATATTTTAAATACACATATAAACTTGAGATGCATTCCATAAAAATACATTGTGTTCATGTAATAAATGAGATTTTAGCTGTTATTCCTACTTTAGGCAGACAGATAGATGGATGGGTGAATAGAGGAAGCAGTGCCCTCGACACCTCACAGACACCTACTGTAAATGCACAGCAATTTGTGTGTAGATACACAAAAACACACAAATGAACACAATCCTACTCAAAGTGCGAGGCCTGACAAATGGGTTTAATTCCTCATCGGGGGCCCAAGTCATCTAATCTTTTACCACATAAAAAGGGGATTGGGTCTTAATCTGTAAAACAGCATACAGGAGTGTGATTCATGCTGGAGTGTGAACAGGCCTTAATCCACTTATTGATAGACATTCAGGCAAAACACAGACAGCCTCCTGCAATGTGTCCGATATCAGGACAGGTGCTAAATCATTTCACTGGAACAAGCTGAGAAAGAAAACCAGAGCATTCATGCACAAAATACACACAAATCAAAATCTTTGTTTATTCCAAGTATTAAAGGAAGGCTTTCCGTATATGCAATTAGACTGAAGCACTTCTACTTTTGAGATGAACATTATTAATCCTCTGTGACACCAGCAACCCCCATTCAATCCAAGTCTCCAAGAAAAGGCTAGCAAGTGAGGTTCTAGATCCACACCTCCTCATTTGTGTGACACAACAGATGCACCTCCTCCTGAAATGTCACATCACACAGCGCAGACAGCTATCTTGCGATACTGAGGGTGAGAGAGCGTGACACTGGCATGCTAATCAGGCTTCCAGTGCCCTCCTCAGGCAGGTTGATGATGGGATCAAGCAACTCCATCCAGTCTAATATAAAAGGATTTACACCTTGAACAACGTTCCCTGGAGCCCCTGAGTTCCCAAAAGGCAAGAGCATCCAGTAATTCAGATACAGAGCGTCATTGCTAATTTATTTATACTTTTATAAATAAATATGCAGATTCTTGAGACATAAGACAACTTTACTTGACATTATATACATAGTCTTTCACTAGAAAATTCTTAACAGGGATTCTATTAAGGTCCAATGCTTTTTATTTTTTTACATTTTCCATTTTTTGTGTTTTTAATGTTGCTGTTTGAGCATGAAAAAGTGCTGCAAAGTTACGAAGCATAAAGTCCTGTTCAAATGGAGTTATTCTCTATATTTCTGAAGTCTCTGAAACGCCTCTGTTGTATTCTTGACACAATATTTCTCACTCAAAGCAAAAGGTTGAGCCTGGTTGAGCTGCATTAGAAGTGTGTTGAAACTCATGATTACACAAATTTGTTTTGGATAAAAGCGTCTGATAAATATGGCCCATTTCCGCCACATAAAAAACCCCCCGCAAATTATGTCAAAATTATGACTTAATTATGACTTACTAATTCGAAATGATGTACTTAAGTCATAATTTCGCCTTAAGTATGTCATAATGTCGAGTTTTCATGCGCAATTTTTTTCTTCTTATGTGGCGGAAATGGGCTTCCATAGATAAATGAATAAATGTAAATATAAATGTTAACACACTAATTCTGGGGTGAATTGACACCAAGAAAGATCAACTTCAAGAATTTCAACTTCAAACCACTGTGGGCCTTTTCACTACACGTTTCTATGCAACATAAAACTGCAGCGTCAGCATTATAGTTCTCAGAGCAGCAGGATTTGCTAGCACTAGCAGTACCACTGATCCATGGCTAGGTGGATCTGCAATAATGATCCAGGTTTTAGATCTATCACCTAAGGAATATGCTGAGCTCACACTGAACAGCACACGGTTACTATGGAGTAGTAATGTGAGATAGAGACGCTAGTGTCTCTCTGCCCCTGGAGGGTTTCAGCTACATGTCCCATTGGAGGAAGGAATTTCCAGAGGCTTACAATAAACACACAAACACACACGACACGATTCCTGATCAGGTTATGTATAAATGTCTCTACCAATCAATTCAATCATCGTCTAGCTCACTCACTGAAATGAGATCGACACTGAATTCCACAGGGAAATCTTACTGGGTCTCTTCATATGAAGTACAAATAGAAAAAAAATGATACACACCCACACACACACACACACCTAAACAGAAAACAATAGGGCTTATATTTCTGAAAAGCTCTCTTCCAAAACGTGGTAGATAGGTGAAGCTAGTTAAGTAGAGCAATATAATATCTCTACAATACTTGAACGCATCAGATAAAGGAATATACTAGGTTGCTTCAATACAAGTTGACATATAATGTTAAATACCACAAAAGGAATTTAGACATCTACCTTTAATTCTAAAAAAAAAGAAGAAAAAAACAAAGGTTGCAATGAGACACATATAATGGAAGTGAATGAGCCCAATTACCAGGGGAATTAAAATCATAAATGTGAACGTATTTTATATAAAAAAAACACTAATTATTAGTTTAAATAATTATTCTCTTAAAGCTCTTGTATTGCTTAAGCAGGCAGATTGTTATTGATTTTTTGACGGTTTGTGACTATTTAGGGGTTTTATGTGTTAAGTTAAAAACAAAGATAGAATAATAAAAGTTTTAAAAAAAAATTGTAAAAGAAAGATAATAACTTTGGATATATCTTTGCACAGAAAAGGTGAGGAATTTTCTTCACATTAAAATATAGCTAACATGCATATTGTCTATTACTTTCGGCTATATTATGAAAATGAGAGATTATTTTAATGTTTACGGGTTGGCACCATTCACTTCCACTGTTATATTTACTACATTTTCATTTAGTCACTCATAGAACATGAAACACAATATCTACTCTTCACAAACATTGTTAACATTTTAGTTTGATGACTGAGCCACAGAAAAGAGGACAGGTTATTTTTCTCAACATACCTCAGAAAAGCGCTGGACATCCTGGGTCAGGGTTCCCACTCTGCTCCAGTTGTAAAAGTTGAGAAACTTCACCACAGCAGGGTTCACAGCATTGTCTGACGGGACCGTCCTGAAGAAATTTGGATACTTTTTCCTGTCTGCCAGGACTGGAGTTGTGGCCGCAAAAGAAAGCTGAAAAAGAAGAAGGTTCAGTTTAGCCTAGTCAGTTTAGCTTAGCTTAGCCTAGTTCAGTTTAGCCTAAGTCTCATCAAGATAAATCTATTCAGTGGCAATGTTATATGTAGGCCCATAAGTACAGCCCTTATCAGCTTGAAAGATCAAAATCTACAAAAAAAATTAAAAAAATAACCAGAAAAAGGTATATTTGTCACAGCACTGTTCCTTTGGGACTCTTAATTTGCCTTCTTTTTGTCACATGTTGCCTTTGTCACATGTTCTTTTTGTTCTAGTTCCTTCTATCACCTATTTGTTACAATGATCACTAATCTTTTCAGCTGGTTGTCATTTGTTAATCATTACTACTATATTTAGTTCTCGCTCTTCACCTTTCAGTTGTGGGTTATTGTTTGTGCTGACTACATGTGTGTCTGAACATTATGTTAATGTTTGCGTGTTAGTTTCACTGCTGTTACGCCACCTTTGAATTCATTCAAAGTTCTGTTGGATCATCCTTCTTTGTCCTCATCCTTGCCTTTCCTTGACAATATTGTGTCATTAAGTCTTATATTAAAAATATAATAGCTTCTTATTAAAGGTATAGTTCACCCAAAACTGAATCCTGATAATTTACTCACCCTCAATTTGTTCCAAACCTGTATGAATTTCATTCTTCTGCTGAACACAAAATAATATATTTTGAAGCATGTCGGTCACTGACTTCCGTAGTTTTTTTTCCCATACTGTGGAGGTCCATCAATGTTTGGAACTTTTGGGTAAGTGATGACAGAATTTTCATTTTTGGGTGAACTATCCCTTTAACTGTAATACAGCACTATGGCATATTTGGATTAAGATGGAACTTTCTGCAGCATGTTGGATCGAAGGCAAATGGCTGGGCCATATAGAAAGTGAGCCAGAACTCCAGGAGTCCACATTGTAGGTGTGAATGAATCAACACACTAACACGTCTCTATAAAAAGACAGCTCTCACACCTATGGAGAGAGCTCGTGTGACTGGAGCCATGAACGTTTGCACCGCTAATGGTCAAACTCAGCATATCAACATGCGGATGTAAGTGTGTATTAAGATGCATTATCGAGCATTACTTTTTGTGTTTGCATTCCATATGGTTCAACAATAAAAATTTGAGCCGGTAGCCATTATAGTTCAGATTTTTAATTTTTAATTGCACTGCCAATGTTTACACTCACCCCAACACAAAAAAAGAATATTACTGTAATTTTATTTTCAGCAAAATTTTAGCAATATTTATAAGTATCAGTATTTAAATGAAACCACATTTGTAAATAGGTGTAATTTGTATTAAAAGCTGGGACTTTTATAGCTATAATGTAACCAAATGATTACATATACAAGGCAAGTTATCATGTACATGATCAGCGGAGCGTAAGAACATGAGAGCAAGTGAATGGAGTGAAAATCTCTCTTACACTGCTTCATTGTTGATTTCCGCTCCATCTATCTCTGCCTCAAGATACACAAATATCAAAAAGATTATTATAAAAAGCCTCTATGTACTGTTCAAGTATTGCATGCTAAGCATGTTTAAATCTTTTGAGCTTTCAAAAAGAAGACCATTTAAAAGAGGCTTCACACTTTTGAAGACTTTTTTGCTCAAAACATGCCCTTTTTAATGTTGTCAAACACCAGGCAGAGCATTTTAAGCCTCAGCTGGAGCGAAAAAACAAGCCAAGAACATCATGGTATGATTTTTATGCCAGTGCTCCAGTCAGTAGATTAACAAATGTTCCTCCGGTTATAATACATCCTGAGGGTTGTTAGTCT
The DNA here is from genome assembly GCA_037043235.1 of Rhodeus uyekii. Lineage (NCBI taxonomy): Eukaryota > Metazoa > Chordata > Actinopteri > Cypriniformes > Acheilognathidae > Rhodeus > Rhodeus uyekii. The sequence goes on from JAWRVZ010000033.1 coordinate 4,455,356, forward strand.
CTCAGAGATAAACATATGGAAATGCTTGGAGTTCAAATAGCAAAAGCCGTCTTATACTTGTTAAAGGAGCACGCTCTTTGCTTACAGTCATAAAATGTCTGTCGGCTACGTGGCTGCACATCCAATTTGATGAAATTTTCATTGCAAGGCAAAAAAATCTCAACTGAATAGTGAATGGAAATGTAATCATTCAAAAGCTGGATGTTGATGTTTTTTGTGAAACTTTATAAGGATGGCTTGTTGAATTTGCACCGGATTTAAGCAGCAATTTACATACAGTACTAACAGAGTAAACTACGTTTCAAGAGCAAAAGGAAGCACCTCAATATAAAAAAGTGACAAGATCAATTCAATTCTTGTCTACATCAGGGTTTTACCTGAAAATGAACTCAGAATAGGACGTTCCTTTGCTTGTGATTGGATCAACTAAATTACTTTTCCTGTGAATAGAATTGATGGTGAAATGGAATTGACTTTTGCTCTGGAGTGTGCAGTGGCCGTGACCCCTGTCCTCTAGCAAGCTGTGTGAACAGTTTCTCATCTCGTCTCATTTGCGGCCCCTCTGGTGAATGAAGCGGTGACGTAGTCACATGAACACAGTGCTTAAGAGAAGATGGTCTGAATACGGTTTGTTCGGTCTGCTTTTTGATACGAAGAGGAGATTCAGGCTCTATTCCAGTTAAGTCAATATTATTTGTACAGCGCTTTTCACAGTACACATGGTTTCAAAATCACTTTAGCAAGCATTTAGCAGATTAGAGCTGGGTGACATACTTTACATTTTACAATACAATCCTATGCAAGTATAATTTATGAATGCGGATAAAGTTGGATATACTTATATATCTAACTTCATATAAACAGCTGCCTGATAACAGTTACTTTCAAATCAGAAATAAGGCAGTTGAAATTTGCTACATAGTGTATATAATTACAGTAATCCCTTGTTTATCGCGGTTAATGTGAACCAGAACCCAATGCAATAGGTGAAAATCCGCCCCGAAAAAAAAAAATCCTACAATGAATTGGCCGTATATGTGTGTGTAGGTACCAGAATGTTTAAAATATATATTGTTATACTTTAAATATATTTTAATTAAATCTATTTAATTATAAAACCTTAATATTATACATTTACTCTCTCTCTCTATCATATATGATACGTATTATGGTGCTCTACAATCATCAATGACAGTAGTATCTTGAGACTTGACTCCGGAAATGACGACGATGACAGACCTGTGCGGTTCTCATTGGTCGATCTTGTGCCGGGAACCAATCACGTGTCTTGTCTGAGTGCCGGTGGGCGTGTACAAAGCCTCTGAGAGAGTTTCTCTCTTTGTCTGGCATCCTGGGAAACCGTTTATCGCGCATCACGATGAAACAACGCTGCTTTCCACAATACGGTTGCCCATATGGTGGTTTAAAAAAAATAAAAAAAATTCCGATGAGTATTTTTATCCATCGATTATACGTTATTTATCCATCGTATAACCTTACAAGCAACCATTTCGCCTTAATTTTTTGGTTTGCCTGATGTCATAAATGTTATTAATGCTGGGATAGTGCATACAAAAATGACCTTTGTGTTTTCCAAAGAAGAAAGAAAGTCATACAGTTTTGGAAAGACATGAGGATGAGTAAATGATGACTACATTTTGTGTTTCACCTACACACAAAGGGATTCATCAGGCACCCATTTCGCCTTAAAGTGAACACCATTTGACACATTGCCACAAATTGAAAAAGTAAGTTGAATCTGCCATGCAGTGAAGAAAAAACCTTCCTCTTAATTCCTTCCCTCATCTCACAATAGTGCGCTGGTGTGTACACACTCTGTCAGCCAGAGAACTCGTGAATAACAACAGTCTAACATATCAATGAATCCCATTAAACCCTGTTAGAAACATTTAGATATGTGAACATTTAGACAAGGGAACAGACAGATTTGGGTAGGATTTATTTATACTGTTATATTATATGGGAAATGTGTGAACTAAAACTATAGCTGACAGCAGACATCAGAGCTGACATAATCAACACCACCTGCACTGCGTTTCAAGAGGAAAGAGGGGGAGCAGAACATCCACTTCTCTTTTTAATATGGGTATGATCAAATAAAAGGTGATTGTGATGGATTTAAGTAATCTAATATAATGATTTTGTATCCTCGAAGAGAGTTGTTGATATTAATCAAGGGAGGGTTAATTGCAGTGCTGAAAAGATAAGACGATTCCTGATAATGACACAGGTTAGTAGTCGTTCTCTTTGAAGCCAAGTGTGCATTAACTCACAGATAGACACTATCTAAATTGGTCTGGTTTTGGCCTTTTCAGACCCGGCTCAAAAAAGCCATTTCTTCACTGACAATCTTGAAAGGAGAAGCCAGTCTCAAGACAGTGATGTCACGCCTGTTGAACGTGTCAAAGCCAGAACATTCAATTAAAAGCACTTAAAGGGACAGTTACCTGAAAATGAAATTTGTTATTTAATCACCCTCAAGTTATTTATTTCCTCTGTGGAACAAAAAAGATATTTTGAAATATTTCTGAATAATGTTGGGGCTTTTTCGGTCTGTAAAAAATAATGGGTTACAGTGTTGTTTTGGACCTCATTCACTTAAATTATATGGGCAAAAAACTGTTTAAACATTTTTCAAAATATCTTATTCGGTGTTCAACAGAAGAAGTAAACTTTTCCTTTTAGACTTTAGACAGCTCAAGTACCTATTTGCAATCATTGTATGCAAATTAACCTGGTCCTTCCACTACATAACTTTTGCTGAACATTACATTTTGAAGTTTAATTTTTGAGTGAACTGCCCCTTTAAGTCATTTAAAAATCTGGGCAACATTCTGGAAGATCATGTGACACTGAAAACTGGCATAATGGAAAGTCAGCCATCACAGAAAAGTAAAATTACATTTGCAAATACATTCAAATTAAAACAAGTTATTATAAAGTGTTATAATATTTCACACTATCACTGGTTTTACTGTATATTTGATCAAATGAATGCCTTAGTTGTTTGTTTTTATTAGTGTCAAATCTGTGATAAATTGTGATTTATCCGATTTTTTGACAGCCATTCAAAATTAAAACCTGTTCTCTAAATATTTGATTTACAGCTCATGTACTGCTTAACCCAAAATGAAAAAAGTGAATTTGAATATACTGTGTCAAACAAAAATATCAAACCTCCCTTCGCAAATGAGAGATCAAAGAGTTGAATATCTAACAAACCTAAGAAGCCATTTGTTCTTGTGCAGCATATTAGCAGATTTACAGCCTCTATCAGACTTTAATCCTGCTTTCACATCAACAGCCAACTCCAGAATAAGAGTCATGCCATGTCACCTCATCACTCATCTCAGCTCAATGAAGTGCTTGTTGTTCAAAACACAGATTAGTGCTGCCAATTAAGGATTTTTATCATGCTAGTGCCACTAAATCCAAATGCACCTACGGGACTCACTGAGCATTAAGGGGTCTCTAGGAGGTTGCTCTAATCTTTGTTTAGCAGAGACTAGCCTACATGCTGAATGCTTCATTCTCACAAGGGAAAAGTCAGAGCATAACACACTCAGATACAACCATGTTCTCTCTACAGGGGCTGTAAAATCTCTTTTAGGATCATAAATAAACCTAACATTTTCATATTCAAAAGAAACTGTGTAGTTTCAGCATTTACTAACAGGAGCTAACATACAGTAGCCATGCTGGCAAACTAAACTTTGACTTCTTGGCAAAGACAATGACTTGCTGTGTCCAAAACAGCATACTGTATAATAAGTACTTCATTGTTAGTTAAATATCATTGGGAGTTAATATGTTCTATAGAATATAAATGTGTCTATTATGAATTAAATTTGAATGTACGGCATCTGCCATGTTGTCCATGTCATGTGACCTACGCTGTCAGTTGCTACTCTTCAACGGCATTCACAGCTCCTCTCCCGTGTCCTCAAGTTTCCATCGAATGCGCACTTCAAAAGTAGTAGGTCAATATTTTTTGCCTTTTTCCCCTTGTTTTTTTAATTCTATGTATTCGGACACAGCATTCCACAGCAACAGTTTCTTGACGGGTTACTTGAACACCACCAACATCAGCCATTGGCCAAATAAAAAGCCAGTTCAGTCCACAAACTCTTGCCATTGGTTAAAACAATGTTACTTTGTTGTGCTAGCTGGGCCGCTCAAATAAAAAAAGCAAAGTTTTAAAAGGGCCCCAGTGACTGCTTTTCAATACTCTAATTGACGCTTCCCAATTTCTCGCTCCTCCGTCCTCTGTTCCATGACCCAGAAATCAATCGAAGTCCAAAATCATCGATTGTCTAAATGCTGCGAGGATGCGAAGTGTAAGAAGAAAGAAGCTTGCAGAGGAGTTTTTATCCATCTTTCATACTGAGCATTATTATGACTAAATGTACTTTAGTACACTAAACAACTACTGTTGTTGTTTTCATTCTTTTTTTCTTTTCTTTTAAACTAATTTATAATGTCAGCCCTTTACATGTTTGATGTAATGGTATTTGTCAGAATTTCAATATTAGTGCATCTTTAAAAACACTTAACGGTGAACATCACTCATACCAAGAAATATATCTTTAAAAATAACTATACTATTGTCCACACCAACTGACGATATTGTTCTTTTCATTCTGAGCGCAAGCTTGTCTGCCGCTTTAAATCAAGCTTGTTAGAGCAGGATGGATTGTGATTGGCTGTCAGTGTTTTTATCATTCATCAAATGGATAAAATCACTTTAAAAGTGATTCCAATGATATCGTTTCTCTGTGCAGTCATCTTTATAGCTGTGGTGGGAACTCTGCTATTATTTAATGTTGAGAATTAGTTTTTAGAAATATATCTTTGGTGAGAACGGGCCTGTACTCTATGAGCAACTTCACTCAGTTAAAGCCACAATGAAATAGGTATAGCTACAGATATTTTCTTCTCTATAGAACACTGCAGTAATGACGTTTTTTTTTTTGTAGGCCAACCCAGAAATTAGCATCACCCTGGTTCCCCAGCCAAAAACCCAACAGGATTTTTCCATTGGCATTTGGATTATTGCAGAAAATAAGCGCTGCTTGGAGCAATAGCCTTCTGGATGGTGCTCCAACATACAGTATAGTATAGAGCAACCAAAGTTCGAATTCCAACTTGAGGTCCTTGAGGTTTCCGGCATTAGGCGCTCTAACAAAGACGCTAAAGACTTCAGCCTCTAGTGTCAGTCGCTAATGTGCCTCTTGAGGCCAAGGAAGTTAGGTTTACTCGCACAGCTCTTACTAGCTGGCCTCTGTTACATGATAATTTCATCATGATAACAAGTGAACACAACTTCTGTAAGCCTAAATACAAAGAATAACGGTGACTTGGTGTTGTTGATTGAATGAAGGAAAATCTAGAGAAGTTTGCAATAATACAATTTTAAAGAGGACTAAATGATTGGAATACTTTAAAAGGCAGGATTGGAATGATTGGAAAAGGCAAAAATATGGATATTTTGATAAAAAAATTTGGGGCACTTTTGCTCTGATGAACTGTTCATAATAGGATCAATAACATGCATTTAGACAATAGATAGAATGAATTTCCATTTCATGCAGACTTGCATGATGTTTTGGCATATCGATGCATCTCTAATTTTACAAATACATCTTGCTTCAGTTCTCCCCTTCTCGCATTTCATCCCTGCACACTTGCAGTTTAAGAGGGAACAGCTAGGACACAAGTACAGGAGACAAGTGTGCACAATTAAGAAATGAGAAGCACTCAGTGACACTTTTCAGGAGACTCAACCCACGCATGGCTTATACTTACAGCCGTCGCTGCACATTAAACCTGAAAGAATGTTAACATTTAAAACATTACATTTAAATAGTCTGAACTGCACCTTTAAAGCATCTCTCTGAATTCAAGCCACCCGATCTGTGAACTCTATGTAATGACATCTAATGCATTAGATTCCCTTTCACTTCCTGTAGAGCACATGATCAGTCTGAGCTCTCGCTTTCTTACCGTTAGAGAATAAGAAAGGAAGTTATCACACAAAATTAGCCTCTCTCCTTCCCACACAGATCCTTTTCCAGCAGGAGGCCTGGCATCTCCAGGTGATATTCAACCGAGAGTGTCCTATTTAAATGTAAGTTCTCTTTACATCACAGTATAAGGGAAGCACGTAATTCACATTTACTCTCATTTCAGAATTCTCGGGGAATGCATTTATGCGTAAGATAGTAAGATAAACATCCTATTCACAACATTTTCAATCACATCACAAAATACATTTCATTCAAACAATCTCCTTCTGCAGCGTTATTTTCACGGTCTGATCATGTTGTTGTCACTGTCGCGTCATACGTTTCACTTCCGGGTCCCCTCGGAAGGGTGTGTCAGAATTGTGTCTCTCCCCATGCCTTTCCTGTCCTGTCATCAGTATGTCGATGTTCTCCCAGGTGTTTGTCATTCCCTGTATTTAACCCTTGTGTATTTCCCTTGTCTTTGTCGGTTGTTGAAGTTGTAATGTGGATGTTGCCCATGCATGTAAATGCGTCTCCGTGTTCTCCTCCCATGTTCAATGTCTCCAAGGTCTCTCCAAGTTTTGCACAAGAAGTGCCGTTTTAGTTTTTTTATTTAAAGTATTTTGGTTTTCGTGTTTTGGAGAATAAAGAAAGTTCCGCTGGAACCTGCTGTTTCCGCGTTCTCGCTCCACATCACTCCACGCTCTGCTAACAGTTATACTTCTTGTCATGCTCCTAAACGCACAAACACATACTACGTCCAGGCCAGGTGATATCCTATTGGTCTTCTAATCCTGCTCTCCCCTCTTCTCCCCACGTTGTCTCTTCATCCTGTTGCCTGTGCCGCCACAGAGTTTTAATTGCCACCCCCTGCCAGAGGCAAAGCCGTGCCGATAACCCGCGTCTTCTTTCAATCAATCTCCCAGTGCCAGTGTTAATTAAAACTGCACAGAGGAGCCACTGCCTGTCACACCTCTCAGCTCCACAGCCTGGGACTGGAAGGTCACAGTGCTCACCTAATAAGTCCATTAAAGGGGACTCGGGAATTTATACTCCAAAAAAATAGCAGATGACTTTGATACTCTAGAGGTGAACAGGATGAATGGAGATTGAGAGGAAAGATATATAAGATGTAAAATATCTCAAAGTCAATAAATTAATGTTCCATTTCGATGCTTGTCATCAAGCAAACAATACTATGGTATTTTGTTTGGTTAAATGAACATTCTTTAATTAGATGCATAAATGCAATTTGTATTAATATGTAAAAAATTTTTTTTATCTAAATACACTAAAAGTTTGGGGTCGGAAAGATTTTCTAAATGTTTTTGTGAGAAGTATCTTCTGCTCACCAAGGCTGCATTTATTTACCAAATATACAGTTAAAACAGTAATATTTGACATACTGTAAAATATTATTACCTTAAAATAACCGTTTTACATTCTGATAACTTTCTTTCACGTGATCCTTTAGAAATCATTCTAATATGCTGATGTTACATAATTCTGCTGGTGTGCGATGCGGAGCAAACGAGGAGACTTAGAAATCCAACCAAAATACTTACCAACCAAAATAGCACTCTTGTGCAAAACTGAAAGCTAGGAGAAACAGGAACATCCACACAACATGCAAGACATCCGTAAAGCACCGTTAATAAGAGACAAAGACATGGGAACACGGGAGGGTATATATTGATAAACACAGGATTAGGAACAGCTGACAAGACTTGGGCAGTGATTTGACACAGACGGGAGCGTGCAGGTCCTGGAAGATACATAAAAGGACCTGGAAGGGAACAACACGAGACAAGACCTTGACAGCTGACTTGCTGCTCAAGAACATTTCTTAATATTATCAATGTTGAAAGAAGTATCCAGGACACTTTGATGAATAGAAAGTTAAAAATAACTGAATTTATTTTAAATAGATTTAATTTGTAACATAATCTCAGTACTGTCACATTCAATCAATTTATCGTGTCCTTGCTGAATAAAAGTATTAATTTCCCAAAAAGAGAAAATGTAGAACTTTTGAACTTTTAATTTTTTTAAATAAAACTAACTATAAAAATAAAGCAGCTTTACCGGTTACTACTAACTGTTTTAATCTAGAATAATCTTTATTTAGTTTTCTGTAGTTAATTATCAAGTTTTTCTGAGGAGGTACTACCTGCCTTGACTTCTCAAACTAAACGCTTATGGTGTGTGGAAATGAGTGCGCGAAACATAACAGAGAGAGATATTAAAGAAAAAAAGGAACGGTGGGGCCGAAAATAAGGCATTTTGCATTCTGGGAGCGCAGCCTAACTGAGTGAGGTCTAGTGTAGCCGACTCTCTCGACACTTCGGCTGCCTGAGTCAATAGACAGCATTTCATTCTCATTAAGGTTTTTCTAGCCATTTCTAGGGACTGTGGCCTTGCAGAATGAAATATTGACAACACTGCACAACATTGTTCTCAGCAACACTGCCATCGACTTGCAATGAGCTTAGCTTAGTTGCTCTTTGTAAGCTGACTGAGAATGGAAAAGATTAACGAAATGCGGCTGTAGTTTGCCACCTAACAGTATCTTTAATTAATGGTAAATAATGTTTCCGTTCACATGTTCATTCCTCTTAAAACACAAGGTTCCAGTACAGTCTAACAGTCAGTTCTCCGCAGAGAAAACATATTGACCAGACCTAACAAGAGCTCTGAGGTTGTTACGCAGCTAGACATGCTTCTGTAAAAGTAATTACGATTTCTACTTCATTTGGGGAAAAAATGTTTATTAGGTGAAGAACTACCTAAAATTAGCCAATTATTGAAAATCCTGAAGAGCAACCAATAAGAGAAGTCACTAAAATGCTCAGGAGAAACTGCTCAATCCCTTAAGGCACTGGCATTTACTTTTCTCAAGTTAAGTTTTTTGCAATTAACAAACTTTATTTTTTAAATATGAATAATTAACGACTAATGCTGCCTTCACATGCTATCAGAAATTCCCATTTCTGAAGTTGTAATTGCAAGTGTTTGTTGTCAGAAAGATTAGGAACCACGGAGGACATCATATGCATTCTTGCTTATTTCTTGGGGAAACTTTATTAAAGCCAAAATGTATTGATGATATTTAGTAAATATCCAATCATCCGATTTGTTGACAACAATACGTACATATACCCATGCTACTTTACATAAATATACAGTACATGGCTGAACAGGCAGGATAAAGCAATGCAGATGTTGTGGGGAAAATTTATAAAACTTAGTCACTACATCAATAGTTCTCTCCTCCTTCACAACACACAATGATGGATAACGGTTACATGAAAGCTTTCCATGAAGAATATGAATAAATCAACATCTGGTTAAATCCAACTGCAGTTTAAAAGAAACAACGTCTAAAAGGTTACAGATTAACTAGATGAAAAAAAATTCATTTAATAAAAGTTAAAGAAAAACAACTACTAATTATCAGTAAAGAAAATCGGACTATTTGGATTGACAGTGATTTGAGTCATAATTTACTGGGTTTTGATTAAAAGCAAAATTTCTCAAATTCAAAGCTCTATTTGATTCTAATTGAATAGTCAATTAGACTGCTAAAACAATTTGATTCAATATTTTTAAAGCATTTATTGGATTCTTTAAATCTTTAAATGTACTTATCGTTACATAGCCATTTCTATGTTATGCTTATGATGAAGCAGAGCAATCGTAAGTGAGAAAGTTTCTCCTCTGACTTTCAAACAAAACGCCTCTTGCTCCAGGATAAATCATGCAAATCTGCGCGGCTCACATACCCTGGTACTTACAGTCCCGGTATTAGAGTAAGAGGAAAAGTGGTGGAAAAATGAGAAGGCATCTTCAAAAATAAGGGAAGGTGTTTTCCATGACCAGAATACCTTAAAAATGAACCAATAACATCAGGATGTATCTCTAGGGAGGACCTATTGCAGAAAGTAAACTGGATCTCAGGGTCAAAGGAGGCCCAATTAGTTAAAAGGAGGTTTTAAAGCAGACAGCAACAGGGGAGACTTAGATTCTCACCCTCTGACCCGCCAACTGGAATATACCGTCATCCTCACCATAGGCCCAATCATCAATAACAGAAGACTCACAAACAAAGTGCTCCTCAGAGACCATGATGGATTCTTACTCATTATTTACCGTTTACATAACCCGAAACAATTTATCCTGTCCTGGACTGTTCCAACTATATATTAACCGTGTCACATGATCTTTCAGAAAGAATTCTAGTATGCTGATTTGATGCTCAATTATGCTATACTGATAAAAAATATATAGGAAATGTTAACATCTATTGTTACAATGCTGACTGACCTGGGCCTTGTCAAGGGACTCGGTTAGATAGAAGCAGGGCTTCAATGGGACACCAAAAACACAATTAGAGGAGTCGTCCAAGGTCCACATCTATCCCAATATTTGCCATAATGAAGGTAGGTTGCTTTCCAAGGAATACTCGCGCACAGACACACAAGCAAAATCAACACAAAGAGGATGTGTCCTGTTTACGTCATTACCGGTCTGAAATTCATGGTGGGGATATTCACACTGGGGAAGAGGTTTAATCAGCTGCTGAGGATCATGAAGTCCACACAAAGGATGCGTTTGATATTCAGTATTCAAGAGAGGCATTTGGCACTCGGCATGAAAGCTCAGCACGATCTGCTGCTCATGAGGAATGCTAGGCTGGTGCACACATATACCCAGTTCATTAAAGCATAATATACACCCCAGACAGGGTGATTCTCACCAATTGTGTTTCAAGAGTCTAATTTATAAAGGCATTTGGCATTATCGGGTTATTTCAGAGCCGTGTCATAAAAATGTACAAAAATATTCTATGTTAAAATAAATGCTGTTCTTTTGAACTTTGTCCATTCTGAAAAAAAATTATCAAGATTTCCACAAAAGGTTCTTGAGAATTCAGTAATGATGCTGAAAATTCAGCTTTGCCATCAGGAATAGATTACAATTTAAAATAGAAAAAACTTTTTAAAAATCTTGCTGACCCAAAACTTTTGAAACTTTAAGTCATGTGTTTCATTCACAAACCGAAATATCTTAGTGTGGCTATGGCAGCTGCATTTACATAATGCTTACATAATGTAAAATATCACCAAATTACAGTTAATATTGCAATATTCTATTTAAACACAGTCATTGAGCTTTAGTAGTGCAAACCCCATCTTGAAACCATGCTGTCTGTTCAATTATGCTGCCGGTTGCATGAAAATCATCTGCTAAATTGCAAATAACTGACATGGAACATATCGGTTTGACAATTAGTGTGTGTTTGTGTGTGTTGTTGTTGTGCACATGCCTTATATTCATGTAAATGTTCATCTCTGCCCAGAACCTTACCCCAAAAATATTCATCTGATGAGCAACCAAAACATAATTACCCACATATTTGGAGGATATTGAAGCTGTTACTCACCGACACCTTTTGGTTTGACACTATAGTAAAACTATCAAAGTCGATGTGAGTCACTCTCATAATCAATCTCACGCTGGCATCTCTAGCAATGATAGTGGCCAATGATTATAAAAGCTCTCTCTCTCTCATAAGTAGCAGACGCAAAACACACACTTTCACACAGAGAAAAACCCATTAGAGGGCACCGTTGAAAAGATGCCTCTCCCTTTCCACCATCTGCAGCCATATCACCCCCTCCCGCCCAGCATGTGGACCCAATGATGATATGGCAATCGATTTTGTAAGGGAGCCGCCGCTTCATTCTCCACACTGCTGCGAGTCTTAGCGCCACATGAGTGAGTCTGCTGAGTCTCACACCTGTACCTATCCCCCTCCTCCCCTCCCCTTCCCTTCCGCAGGAGCATCGGAAAGATAGAATAGAGGAACGAGCAGCACAACTCTGCCAAAGCACTGCTAATTGAGGGCATTTAACCCCAATTACCGGAATCCATCCGGCAGGTTGTTTAGATGCCTGTCACAACAGAAATGACCAACCCTCGCCCCGCATTTCGCCACCATTATTTCCCACCGACATCGCGCACATGTGACGGGGTGAGAGGGCGCAGCACTTTTTATGTTGGTGAGAAACACAGCGCCATATTCAAGAGCTTTCCATTCATCCATAATTCATTGCTACATACCAATGCATAAAGGAACTAATATATCAGGATTGGAAAAGTGCTTGCGCTCTCTTGTACAAAAAGAGAGGCTACATGAGAGGCAAGCAAATGTTTAAGTTGTCTTGTTATGGTATATGAAATATGTGGACTCGCTGGAAGCCCATTCCAGATCAGAGACTGAGTGAGTTTATGATTATTTATTGTGCCATGTTTATTCTTATAACAGGCTGGAGATCAATTTGAATGGCAATGGTATAAATAACCACAAGACTCTTTTACTAGCATTATCTGAGGCTAAAGAAGTAGCCTCAGATAATGTTACTTTAATGTTACTTTACCTTAATTTTACTCCTAACTACACACCAAAGCTGGATTATGGATCAGGCCAATGGGTCAATATCACAAGGCTTTGGATTCCCAGGGAGAGCTGTGCAAAATTAAATTCTAATGAATTCTGAAGAGTGAAAATGGACAGAAACACCGCACAAAATATCACACTGGAATTTGATTTGGAATGACAAGAGTTTCATTAGTTCGGACACAGGTTTTGTCATGAATAATATAGAGCATTCTGGGAAATGAAGGGTCTATCCTTCATAGTGCATGGAAAGATAGTCAATTAAATGTAGAATATGAAAAATACATAAAACTATTTAAATATATAAATATCAATGTACACTTCCGTTCAAAATTTCGGGGTATGTTATGTACGATTTTTTTGTGTGCATTGGAACAAAGTCTCTTATGCCTTATTTATTTGACAAAATAAATATTGTTACAATTAAAAATAACCTAATTCAATATATTTAAATTTTTATTCCTGTATAATATTCAAACATGATCTTTCAGAAATAATTTTAATGTGCTGATTTCACCATTTTATCAATGTTTAATTGAATTTTTGTGAAAACTGTGATTTATATAGTTCTATTTAGGTGGTATTAAGACATTGTTTATAAATATAATATAATCTTTCTGGAAGAAACCCATATGTTCAGGACAGTTCAAACTACACTTATAGAAACATATGAATTTTTTAATTCTATTCAAATGACAACACTGAACCCAATTCAAATCCAATCCAAATTCAGGAAATAAACTGTAGTTTAAAAGGCATTCCAAATAGTCACAAATCAGTGTTCCCATGTGGCCCAGTGCAAATAAAGCACTGATCAATTATTTTGCTGAATTAATGTTATCTGGAATAAGTAATCCATAAGTCTTACTTGATATTGTTGCAACAACAAAATCCATCTTTTCATTTATTTTAAGATACATGTAGTATTTTTACACATATAAATTGTGGCCCTGCCATCATTCCGGTTACTGTCAAAGTCAACAGAGTCAGTGCAAACTGTGATGAAGCAAGAGAAAAAAAATCTGCATCTGCAATACAACAGTTGGAGAGCGAGACAAAATGTTAAACAATGATCCACGGCGCTCAGAGTGAGGCATAAATATGCCGGGCTGCCCTAGCCTCCTCTCTCAGCAGGGCAATTCATCTGTGGCATTGTGTTTTCCTGTGCGTGTCTGGAATGGGTGATTTGACGAGCTGCAACATTAATCAATAGGGCGAGTTAGCTGTCACCAGCGCTCTTCTGGATGAAAAGGGAGGAGAGGGAGTAAAAGCGTATGACCTGGTTAAACAGCCCGGGTTATTGATCATGTGACTCAGGTGTCCTTCAGACTCCCAAGTTTCCTGGAAGATGAGGATAGTATTCCTCTTGCACACAGAAAGAGGGGCTGAGGAGCTTATTGATCTGCTGCATGACCTGCAGGTCTTATAGTTTTGAATCCCATTATATTCACCTTTAGAGATGCACAGGTCGACCGGCCTTAAATCAGTTTTTAGTTTATTTTGGTTGATCTCTATTTCAGAAAAGCACAAAAACTGCATTGCACTCGTTTCCCAAAATGTAATTTGTATATTACAAAGTCTTTAAACAGGTTGTTAACATAGACCAGAGACGTGACACGCCAAAGACATGGCAAAGAGGAGAACAGAGATATATAAATACTGAACCAGACACAATAAGCTCACTGTTTATGATGCCTGAAATAAAGAAAGAAAAATATAAATATTGATTTGGGGGTGGGGGTTTATATGAATGTATCTCTGAAGGGAACTGTCTTCAGAAAAGGTTCGATGACGTTTTCTTTTGCTCTTACCTCAAACTAAGCTTTCTGTATAGGTACCCAAAGAAACCTCTGCTCTTCCATAAGCGCCACCTACTGTCAGAAAGTGAATTTATATATTGAATTATTCAGTAGAGTTGAGCCAGATACTCGGCTGAAACGAGTATTCGGTACGGATAAAGCACTTTTGCCGAGGACGAGTATCATACGAGTAATACGAGTCAATATCTGTGCTCGGATTGAATAAGAATCCTCATTGGGTAGCTGACTGTGTCTGCGTTGTGTGATAGGTTAGTCACAGCACCCCTCCCCTACACATACAGATTTGCTGTGTCCCGCTCTGCTCACTCACACACAGAACACTGAGAAGAGAACAGCTCTCTTTCTCTCCCTGTCTCTCGCTCGGTCACTCAGGTTCGTTGGTCTTTTCCGTTAACATTTAGGGTTTCTTCAGCTTCATATTTTTTTTTATTTCGGTTTGTTTGTAGTACTAACTTATTAACCAGTAAAGTTCTGGTAAACGTAGAGGTTGTTCAGATGTGGTGCTTGATAGATTTTTTTTTCTTTTTTTAACCGTCTGCTGGCTCTTCACGCAAAAAAACTATGATTACAAATTATTATTTCATCATAATTGCTACCACATGTGTTCTATTCATTGTTGGAAAACTTGTTCTGTATATAGTTTGTTTGTTATCGTGATCAAAACCATTGATCTGAAGCTCAATGCTGATGCTGTCATGTAAATAGTTTTCAATTAAATACAATTTCTGATCAACCCATATCAATTGCATGATTAAAGATAACATACCGGTTAAAGCCCCGCCCATTTCAAGAAAACCCGCCCACTTCTGGGTTAGGCCCCGCACAGTCCGAGTACAGATACAGATAATTCATATGGTTAAGATAATGCTGTACTCTCTCATCCCTATTATTCAGTCCATCTGCTGTTTCTGTTTTGTGCAGGTGTCTTGCGTAGCATAATTTCACAAATCACATTCTGTTTTTACTTTAATTCTTGAAATTACACGATTAAAAAACTGCTCATGGTACATGTGTGTCTCATCTTTGTTTGGATCATGATTAAAGACTACAGATGTTTTTGTTTATAGGCAGGTTGCCTGTTATAGATAAACTAAAATAAATTTGCTTAAAAGAAGCAATCCAATTTGCTTTACAGGCAACCACTGAAAAGAGGAACTTGATAGGTTTGATAAACACTAATGTTTGGATACTTAGCTAAAACCTAGCTAATTCAGGATCTTATTGATTACTTCCATTCAAAACTTAAATGGATAGTTTACAATTCATTTACAGTTAATGCCAAGGGGGTCTGATGTTGTTTTGTACCACACTGACTTTTATTGTAAGAAAGTCATGGAGGTTTGGGACACTCTCCCTGTCTGGTCCTGCCGTAAAATCATTTACAGGGATCTTTGAAGCAAAATCCATCATAGTTGGGTCAACGTTTATAGTGGGGAATGAAAAGTAAAACAAATATAATTTTAGCAAACTGAATTGCTCTAATAGCAAAAAATAAGTAAATGAATACAAAATTTAAGATGTACTATAGTGTTTCTATCATTCAAATTACATTCATGCATTTGGCAGACACTTTTATCCAAAGCAACTTATATTGCATTGAAAGGAACATATTTACATCCGTGGGAATCAAACCCACAACCTTGGCATTATAAGTGCCAATGCTCTACTGTTTGAGATACGTACAGGACAGCTAATTTTGTAAAGCTGTCACTGAGAGAGGTTGATTACATTGCTCAGAAGAGAGAAAGATGCACGCAGCAGCTTTAACAAGCATTCTGTCATTTAATGCCAAGGAAATATAACACAAACATATATAAATAAATGTACATTAAATATTGTTTTTTAAATGTTTGCCAGATTTAGTTGAGATGCTCTAACAAACAGAGCAATAGTTTCATAGAGCCACACAGACTGTGCTTCCACTCAGGATACTCATTCTTTTAAATGTCTTAAAGTTGTGCACATCAAACATTTCAACTTTGACTGAAGAAGCTATTCAACAACCCTCTGAATTCTCCCAATGTTCTAGAAAGCAAAAGGAAACATTTTATGAATTTGAATGTAAGTAGCCACAACATTTAAAAAAAAACAAGCTCAAATGTAATTGTTCTTCAAAGACTAACTTTCCGGATTAACGCAAAGTGTTTTCATGTTTTCTCTATTGATCATGCCAGTGGTTTTCAGCAGTTTGTCAAATTACCTGTTATCAGTGCAATAGAAACACTGACCCTTGAACAGATGTAAAAAATGAAAGCTGCGAGCTCAAAGAGAGATGAATGATTGTGTTCCATCACACTCTCTATAACTCTCTCTATTTATAAATTGAGATTTGATAGCGTAACCCGAAATCTCACTGCGTTGCCGCTGCTGGCAGATCGGGCTGTATGAAAGATTAATGAGCAGATGCTGAACTGTAGAAACCATTATTATTCTTTTTCTTCTCCTCGTCACTCCTTCCAACAGGGAGGGAGAGGATAACAATGCATGCGTTGCTATCTCTCTGTGCTGAGCAGGATATTTCCGAGCAAAAGCCCCTAACCCACCTATCAAAGGAGAAAGAGAAAAGAGAGAGTAATATTTTCATCTCCATGTCTAATGGATCTGGCATACCAGACTAAAAATCTATGTATCAATGTTTATTTTCACCAGTTTCATTCTTGTCATTTATAATTTATGGAATTCCTTCCGTAATGTTCCAGAAGGCAGCATCACATACATGCTGGTGTTCTCTGTACTCTGGCAACTAGAGTATGAGTTTTAGAAAGGTAGTATTGCATGTTCAAATAAACATGCAAAAGCGATTTTTGCTGTGTTTTCATGACAATAAAGTGTAAATGGTGTTATTTTGAATATACTCAAAATTCATCCATACAAACTTTACAAATGTGTAATGTAAATGCTTGTCTGTACAGAACACTTGAATCATTTTAAGACAATAGAAGTCATTTTGAAAAATCACTAAAGTTTACTAAACTAATTAAATTGAATAAAAATGTAAACCTTAATTGTTCATGCAATTAAGGGTTTAAAAACATTACATTAATTTCACACCTAAGCGTATTATTTTCGTAATAAGATCTTTTTAAAAAAGGGCATATTTTGTATATATATATATATATATATATATATATATATATATATAAAATTGAATTCCCCCCCCATAACCCTTTCCGCTGAATAACTAAACATAACTAAATAACTAAACATACATAAAGTAATTAAGGCATCAATGACAATAATAATAATAATAATAATGGCAACTATGGTAATTAAATTACAATATGGTTACATTAATGAATAGCAAAAAAAATACAATAATTTACACATACAGATATACTCATTCTCTCTAACAAAATTGTGGTCAAAGGGCATATCTAACTCTATACTACAAAGTATAAAAAATTGGAAGCACCTTAATTTACCTAAACCGTAGTTTTACCTAAAATTTGTATATTTACGCTAATTAGGGAATCATATTCTCAGCTTAGCAACTTGTTAGTACCAACTCCAATTGAAATCAATTGTGAGTCAGGTCTATTTGGCGAGTCGGTCTATTCAATGCCACATTGAGTAGGGCGTTCCATCTCAGTCACTTATGAAGTTCTTTTTCAGTTAGGATGCTGTCTTAGAAGGCTCGTGTAGGCAGCAGGCATCTCACTAGGTTTTGGAACTGAGCCTATGCGTTGTTCATATGCACTATGCTGTTAAGGATTTCTCTTTCTCTCATTCTCTCTCTCTCCTAATTCATTTGCCAACGAAACATTAGGAGGCAGAAACAGAGGAATCTTCACTTGAGGCTATTTGGCTCAGTTTGCTTGAATGCCTGCTTTTCCCTCATCCAATTAAATTGTTGATGAAGGCAGAATAAAGAAGGAATGAGTAAATACAACCAAACAGAAATGAATCCATAAAGCTCGAGCGCAGAAGCCTGATGGTATATTAAA
Organism: Rhodeus uyekii; assembly: GCA_037043235.1. Lineage (NCBI taxonomy): Eukaryota > Metazoa > Chordata > Actinopteri > Cypriniformes > Acheilognathidae > Rhodeus > Rhodeus uyekii. Next base: position 4,473,606 of record JAWRVZ010000033.1, read on the forward strand.
TTTGAAACAGAGGGGCATTGGCAAGAGCATGAGTAAATGTAATCAAGGTAACTATCAAGATAGGAAGGGAACGAGAAATCATGCTGGTTGGATTTCCAGGCTCGATTTGATCAGACAGGAAGTACCGTGGGCTCTCTTTTCTTCTTAGGTAGCACTGAAGTGTGCTAAGATTTTGCCTTAGTGTGCAATTGAATATAATGCGTGCTTGAGAAGTTACAATGACTTGACAAAGTCTCGGAGGCTCAGACGATAATTGGTTATACATCCGTAGAAGTGCTCCCTTGAAATCAATATAACTGGCAGGCCCTTTTCCTCCCTCTATTCACCAAATAAACCTAATCCTCCATTTTCATTTCTAATGTCATGGAGATCGCGATGGCCCTTACGACACATTACACATTCCTCTTGGTTGGAGTAATTACATTTATAGTCCATCAGTTGCATCCGGACAGAAATATGAAAGGATCTGTCTACAGTTCATCTGGACGTGTCACAAAAGACACCTAACCAAACTAGGTCTTGGATTCATTACAATTTGACAAGCTCTGGACACATGTATCTGCACCTTTCATGTTTTTTTAAATTATTCTGCAAATATGTTATTACATAACACTCAATCTCATAATTCTTTCATACCTCAGGAGACTTAATGGAAGTGTCAATTACAGCAGGTTTCATTCAAGCATCGCATGTGCCTCGAATGTTGCGCATAAGGTTGCTTTCAAAAAATAAAGATAGAATATATTTCTATAAACTTCATTTGGAGAGCACAGATTAGAGGATTTGGTTTGTGATTAGAAGTTTGATATTTTTGGTACCTTTGCAAATCTGAGCACAATTTCTGAGATATCTCCTTAAACTCCAGAGAAGATAATGGATTATTTTTCATTTCATTTTGGTGGTGAAACAGTTTTGGTTCTCATTGACTTCCATTGTAAGCACACAAACCAGATATTTCTCAACATATATTTTATGTTCCACAGAAAAAGAGTCATATAGGTTTGGAATGGGTGAGAAAATAATAACTTTTGCATTTATGCATTTAGCAGACGCTTTTATCCAAAGCAACTTACATTGCAAGGAACACATTGAAATTCTAATCAGTTCTTGCTTTCCGTGGGAATCAAACCCATGACCATGCTGTTGTAAACACCAATACACTACTGGTTGAGTCATGAATAAAGTCTTAATTTGATCTTAATTTAATCCCATTGATGTCTAGGAGAAACAATACCTACCTGTCCTGAAATAATTCGGAATTAAGTGAAGAACTAACATCGAACTGTAAATGTGAATGTTGGTCAGATGACCAGATATCATACACAGTAGTACCTCAAGATACGAAAGGCTCAACTTACGAAAAATCCAAGTTACGAAAGCAAGGATGAAAAATTTTACTGCTCTACATACGAAAAGTTTTCAAGATATGAAAGGTTTCTGAAAGTCCGAGATTCGCCCCATAACAATTTTGAAACTCACGCCGCCATCTTAGTTATAGTAGACTCGCCACCATCCTCCTGCTCTCCCATTGGTTCCTGATGCTAGCCAAGCCATGAGATCCTTCTCTCTAATTGGACAGCATCCCTCCCATCATGCATCTTCTATACGTACGTGCTGGCGTGCTTTAGCTCAGCCACTCCGCACCCAAAACTTTACATTTTTTATGTGTTTTCGTAAAGTGTACGTACGTACGTACGTTATCTGCCGTTTGTCCTCCTCCTCCTCTGCCGCCACTTTACAGAAGTAGCCTCACTCGAAAGGTAAGCTTCGACATTTTACGTTATTTCATTGTTTATAGGTCAATTTAGCTTTATTATGAAATTTAATGGGGTGTTTTTGGAGGGCTTGGAACGAATTAGCCATTTTACATGTAAAATGTGTTCCAAGATACGAAAAACTCATTATACGAAGGCCGCCTCGGAACGGATTAATTTCGTGTCTTGAGGTACCACTGTACAAACTTAATTTTGAAATTGAGAAATTGAAAGTGGCTCAAATCAGATTAAAACTGGTGTAAACTTATAGATGTTAAAGTGACTCATCAAGGAAACATGATTTCATTGAATTTCTGCTATTTCAATTACTGAAATATTCATAACAAGTCACAGGTGGCCATTTTCACTCAGTAAAAGCATTAAATGACAGTATTGTACTACTCCCTGTAGTCAGAGAATAAGAACGAAGTGTTTAGCCATAATAAAGAGGGCAGTGGGCCAGCATTCTCACTCCAACGGCCGCAAATATATTCTGTCGATAAAGCAAATGTTTTTTAGCGGTCCTTTCAAGAAAACAAACATCCTGACACCAAACACTCCGTCAATCAGCAGCTGTGTTTTACACACTCGCGCTTCACTGCTGGGGTCAGGATTCATACAGAAGAATACCAGGAAATCAATAAACAAGTGAGCAAATGAGGAAGTCCTTATCTTGATGGGACAGCTGGGTTGTGCTGATGTATTCTGCAATACTAACTAGGCATACATAACACAGACACACACACACACACACATCTGTCACAGTGAGATTTTCTACATTAGTAGATGCTTATGAAATATATAAACCATTCTGGGGTTTAATTACAACAACAACAACAAAAAACACTACAATATGATATTAAACTGTTACTGTGATATAAAAAGCCTCTTTTCGGTCATGAGATTTCGGTCATACCACCCATTCCAATAGTACTGTAACACACAAACCTCTCTGCTGATTTTTTGTGGAAATTCCAACGTCGACGGGTTTTTAAATGTTGACCAGGGAAAAAAATATAAAAAAATCAACACATTACTAATCAGCTTTGGTGGAGACAGCTTCAAAGGAAATGCCATGCCAAAATCCTTGTGAGCAGCAGCTTCCACATGAATAATGTATGAATTTAATATCTAACCCAGGCACTTATGTTGCCTTCACTTCCCAGCCACGTGCTCAGGCCTCGGCGGCGTGGATTATGCCGGTTGGATTATTACAGCACGTCGGAGGTCTGCGTTTGGGTTGCGTGTCACTCAGTGTGCAGACAGATGCTTAACCTGAGCCCTGATGTGAAACGCACATATGCTTGTGTGCTCATACGAAGGTGATACTCATGAACTGATTACATAAATGTTCATTTTTTCCCATGTGCTTGTGTTTATAATTACTTTATCTTAATATATATACACTGATATGGATACAGTGCTGCGGCAAGAGTTGGCCTTTCAGGGAGTTGGCTTGTTTTGCATACAGAGGTGAGAATGTGAGGATCTGCGAAGAGGAAGTGATATCACTAACTGTTTCTGACACATGATCTTTATACTTCCCAAATCTGATCCATATGCTCAAATGGAAACACTAAAAGCCATTGTGCTTCCATTGTGTGTCCAAAAACATCACTGAATTTTGCATTTATGATAATCATGCATTTTTTCATGTATTTTTTCTTTAGCTAGGGATCAACAGTGGTGTTAAAGACTCACTTGATACCCTTCACAGGATAAAACATGATCAAAGTAGGGGAAAGTTTACTATTTTACAAGGGGGAATAACTACTACTTAGCAGATTTAACATTAAAATAATAATAAATTGTGACATCAGAGATGTCATAAGATGATGTTTAAAGCAAATGAAAGTGATATCTGTGGTTCAACAAGCACCTTTGTTATCTACAATAAGACTGCCACTTAATATTCAAATAATTAAACATTATTTTTTTTAAATAAGCTTTCTTTGGAAGTTTTATTTAAAGTCACCATAAAATGAAAATGGATGATTTTATGTAAATGTCATTTTGCATTTTGTTTATTATAAATTATTTATCTGTGCACACCATTATTGTTATTTTTAATTAATGTGCCCTTGCAATAATTAATAATAATAATAAAAACTTCTGTTCCCCCTCACAACACATCTCTTCTCTGATAAAGTATGCACTGGCACAAAGGCGAGACAATAATTCCTTCCCTCCAGCAATCTGTCACTCACATGTGATCACAGCAATTAGCAAACGACAACAACCAAACAATCCAATCAATTCCCAGTAGACTAAATCCTGTCCCACACTACCTTTTTCCGGTTTGAGAAGCCATTTCACTCAGATATACACCTCAATAGAGAAGACAACTAGAATGTTCTATCTGTATTCTGAGCAGTTTTGAGATATTGAGCTTAAAATATATTTTTTTTCCACATAGCAAAAATGATACGAGGAACAAGTCACTTTTAGTCAGACACTAAATTTATTCTAAATGTACAGTATCAAAATCCTCTCAAATTTGTAAATTATAATTTTTGGAACAAGTCAAATGCAGATAGAACCTTCTAATCTTGCAAAACATTAACAAATATTTTTCAAGAAACAGTTTACTTGTTTTAATTTGTTTTAAAATATAAAATTAGTGTTGTAAGAATGTGTTGACGCATGAGATTTAATGATTTATATGACATTTATGTAACATTTTTGGGCCAATAATTATTTTCTTCAAGTCACAGAACAAGAATATGTGAATAAATCAATTTTGACAAAAATGTCAGATAGAACCTTATAATTCCAAGGTGAAGTCTCAATATCCGTTTCATAACGAGTCTAAACCCGATTTTAAAATATGATTTTTTTTCCACTTTTTTTACCAAGTTAACATTTAAAATCCACTTAACTGAAAATCCAGACACTTCAGGTGACACATCTGACAAATCAATGTAAGTGAAACAATCAGACGCTGGAAAAGCGAGGTGGACCATCTAAGTGATCTTCACATTTCGCATTAGTGATGTAACCTTACACAGTGCCCGGCGGCAGTGCGGTGCTACTGACAGGCTGAGTAATTATGTAAGACCTGCTGCATGGTTGAGTGAGGGGCTCTGGAGAGCTTTATTTTAGGAGATGATGACGGGAATTTGCATGGCTGCTGAGGCAGTGAGCGCAAGCTGAAATGGGCGGAGAGAAGCTGATGAGGTTCACTGCAGGGATCGTGAGAGCGTTGCCTATGAAATATTTAACAATGAATCATGAGAGATAGTGAAACCTCCACCCACTTCGTCATCGTTCCTCCCAGCCAGCTAAAAAGGGGCACGAAAGGAGTGTGTTAGCAAAATGGTGCACGGCTGGCTGCACTTGATTGGACACACCTGAAGCCACATCATCACTGTTGCTCTACATTTCCATCAAAGTGCTCCGAAAAGGAAGAGGATTTCATGTGTTGATAGTGGTTGTGTCCAACTCCCTGTTTTCAAAGTATGTACTCAATTCAGTGAAGAACCGCAGGTGTTCAGCATCAATGCATTCCTGGTTTCTGCCAGATTTGATCCAGCTGCAGAATCAAATCACCCTCGGAGCCCTAAATGTAACTGTTTGTAATGACTATTCTAAAAATGGACTGATTTTTTTCTTATTTTGTTTAAATATAAAAAATGTAATCTTGTACTGCCCTTCAGAAGCAATGGAAGATAAAATAATTACAATTTACCTTGATCTTAAAATTCAGAACGGTTTCACCCCCCAGCTCTTAATGCATCCTGTTTCCTTCTGAAGTGAATGTTTGAACCTTTTTTAAGAGTGTTTGAGTCCCTCAATTGTCCTCAGTGTAAAAAGATGGATCTCAAAATCTCAAAAAGGTTCAAATATGCAAAATATGCTGGAATACAGAAGAATTTGCAGGATTTTTCTGAAGAACATTGCTCAGAACAAACAAGGGACAGTCGTGGATTATCCATCCAATTTTTGTTAAAATTGTCACCGATTTTTGCAAGGGGTTTGTAAACTTTTGCTTCCAGCTGAAATGAACACTAGAGGCAATAAAATGCAAACAACTTTTATTCCATTTCACACAAATTATTATTATTATGGGGCAGATTATTGATGAATTAAACCATATTTTGCAGGGTTCCTTGCAAAATACTATGTATGCAATATAATAATTCTGTGTTCTTATAGAAATAATTTTACCATAGTTCATGATTTGTAAACATCCATTTTGATATTAGCATCACATAACTAGCTCCACGGCTTTCCTGACATAAACTTAACATAACTTGACATAAACTGACGTAACTTGCTCGATATCTCACCTGGAACAACATTGCACTAGGTGCGGAGCAAACAGTATCCCGTGAAACATGAATCACAATAAAAGAGTTAGCTAGCACGCTAAGCTTTTTCTCACATCTTTTGCTAACAGCGTAGATGGAACGTTATTTATTCTTTGCCACTTATTGGACATTTTATTTCCAAACTGCTCAGATACGTAAAACCACTAACATAATAAAACCTAGACAAGTTCGCTTTCATTTGTTTCAAATAAAACTGAAAAGGCTTTTAGCGTCACTCACTGTGCATTTCACTCTTAAACGCAAGAAGCAACAGTATCATTTTGCAGAAATGTCGCCGCTGGAACATCCGATTGTGGGATTCTGCAAGGGATTGACTCTAACATGACACCAGACATGTTGGCATGTTCCTTTGACCTGTGCAGTCTTTAGCCAATGGCTTGCTATTCTGATTATAGCGACCATCTAACCTACATTTCAGTTACTTCTGCCAGTTAAATCCTGTGTAAAGTTCTGCCACATACATAAAGGATTTAGCCTTAGAGATTTTTAATAGCAAGAGATCTGGTAAAGGACAAAGCTTTGAGAGCCTGATAACAGAGAAGCTCACTGCCCATCCAGCCTAATCAATGTTGACGCCTTGAATCTGGGTGGAAGGGTGAAAAAAGCTGTACACGTTCACATACTGTCAGCCAACAGACCCGAGACTTCATGTGTGATGTTCTGGAAACTGCATTTCATTAATAAGACTGAGGACATGGATGACTTTATAACAAAGTGTAATACTAAAGCATTCTTCTCCATGCAACAGACTAAACCACATCTCAACGTTTCTATTGTCTTTGTGAGGAAACAGTTATTATCATCAAGATTATGTTACAACACAGCAACTCGATTTTATTATAATTGTACTCTTTATCTACTCATTGGCTGGCTAGTGTTTGACTTATGTAAATGTCTTTCCAGTTGCATTGTTTTTTGTTGATATATTGTCATGAACAGTTTCAATATGGGATTTAAAATCAATTTTCAAAGCAAACTCAGGCCTAAAAATTTACATTAGGAACAGCATGTTGGTGAATTGCCCATTTATAAAATTACAGAAATTATTTGGCTAAACATTAGCTATGATTTCTGGACCAAATCGTGTTTCCAAAAATGATAAATCTGAGGCAAAGAGTCAATTGCTTAGAGGTAAAGTAGGAATACTGGTCAGTGGTCATTATACCAAATTTTATTTAAGTATTACTGCAAAACTTTTATTTTCTTTCAAAAAATTCAAACATTATGAATATTAAATCTGTGCTGGATTCTGAAAATGCAAATGTTCTGCTTTAAAATAAGGGTTTGGACTGGGGGTTAGTAAATTCTCTCAAAGTTTTGGGGGTCAGTAAAATTGTTTTCAAGAAATTTATGTTTTTATTGAGCAAGGATGCATGAAATTGAAAAGCAACAATAAGGACAATTATAATAATAATAATAAAGTTTTAAAAATATGTTTCAAATAGTAATAGTTAAATAATAATAAATTATTTATGACAACCAAATCAGCATATTAGAATGATTTCTGAACGAGCATGTGAGACTGGAGTAATGGCTTTGCCATCACAGGAATAAAAAACAATTTAAACTATATTTAATGGAAAACAGCTACTTTAAATTTGAATAATATTGCATTATTTGTTGATAACAAATTCCTGGTAACAACTAAATACAGTTTTAGTGAGTAAAAGAGATTTCTTTTAAAATGACCCCAAACCTTTAAATGTGGCTTCAAATCATTTACATATTTCCCCCCCCCCCCCCCCCCCCCCCCCTCCTCCCCCCCCCCCCCTCATGGCTTGGCTAGATTCAACACAGCGGAATAACTAATCAATGCAACCCTGTACAATTTGAGAGAGATTTGGCAGGAAAGAGAAAATAAAGAATAAGAGGTGAGGGGAATTCTAGCAAAGGAGATGAAAAACTTGTCAAGGTTCTCCCCACATAAAGCATTTTATTTTCCTGCAGCTGCTGTGACTGCAGCCCCTGCAGAATTGATCACACTGATCTGAATCTGCAGACACATTGTGATTAGGTTTTGCGGGGTTATCGACTTTGTGTTAAACTCTGGGCCATCACACAAACTCGTAGCAAACGTCTCCCTCCCTCACTACTCCACCATTTATTTCCTTACTTTTATCAATATTTCTTGTTTTAGTCATTTCTCTGTCCCTGTCCATCCTTCCCTTCAAACACAGAAGGAAAAATCAGCGATTAAGTGAATACTTCAATAGATACATAGTTTTCCCCCAAATAGCATTTCAATACAAAATAATAAAGTGAGAAATTAATTTATTTCCAGGGGTTTTAGAAAGATACCTATAGCACCTACAGGTCATAAGTTGGGACGCTAATTATTTAAACTAGTTTAACTACAGTCACTCTAGTCTTAAAAAAAAGTTTCATTAGCTACACTCCATTAAAAGTAGCTAATTACAAACTATAAAAAATATTTCACATTATATAAATTCAAATCAGAAAAGTATTTCTTGATCACAAACAATGAGGGTTTATGAATAAATTAAGACCATCAGAGTGACAGTATTCGATTTTAATAATACAGTAATACCTTGAGATACGAGCCTCTCGACATACGAGTATTCCGAGATCCGAGCAAACCTTCGAGCAAATTTTTGCTTTGAGATACAAGTAAATATTTGAGATACGAGCACGCTTACAGGTGGTCGAACACTCGGAGCCCACGCCCTCACTCGTTCACTTCACATGTTTGTCAATTAAAATAAAACTGTTCACGCAAGCAGCAGTCGAGAGATCACGCGCGTATTGCTGCAGATAATTGTCTCGTAAACTGTCTCGTTTAATTAAAACAACATTTTATTTTATATCACAAGAATCCTTATATACTATAATTTAGTGTGTGTGTATATGTCTCTATAGCAACGGAACAGAACGGATTAATGTATTTCCTCTTATTTCTTACGGGAAAAAATTATTTGAGATACGAGTAACTCGAGTTAAGAGTTCGGTCCTGGGACGGATTATGCTCGTATCTCAAGCTATTACTGCACGCTATTTTCTGTTAAATCTGTCAACTCTGACTCCTAAAAATATGCAGACTAGCTCTGACTTTCAACAACTATCGTCAACTCTACCAGACACCAAAGCAAAAATTGTTTAGTGTATTCCAACCTTGAAATAAAATCCAAAATACAACTGAAGTGCAAACAGGAATTTTTAGATAAATCTTTCTGAACCCCCTATAGACAGCAACATCATAACTACTTTCAAGGCCCAGAAAGGTAGTAAAGACATTGTTAAAATGTGACTACCCTAAGGCCAAAAAGTGATGAGAATGGGAGGTATATTTAACCAGTCAAAACTCATGCATGTACTGTTTTATTTTTTGTCACTGTATCTGTCTGTCACAGTTTCATAAGTGTCCTGGTTCTTTCAGCAGCTCTGAGATGTCTTCCCTGAGCATTCACACCTCTTATGAAAACGCTCAAAAACAAACAGCACATTCTATGGTTGGATGAAAGATGTTCTCATCTTCCTCCACTACCAGATGGCAACATTACCCCAAACCCAACTTCATCTAGATACTTCAGTCCTTCAAGTACCCATATGTGGCACAGCATCCCCTAAGGCAATGGGACCCATCTTGAGAGCAGCAGTACAAGCTTACATTGCAAAGAGGATTGAATTGAGTATTCTAGTAGGACTAGCTATTGTATTCAGGCAATAGTCTAACTACTTCTCAGTGTTCTCTAGCATATCTGTCTCTCCAAGCTAGGGGCATTTTCACTCTCTTGCATTCTGTCCCTCAGTAGGAGGCGTTTTCCTCTTGTACATCACACTGAGTGATGAAACACTAAAATAGAGCAGGTGATGGTGGATGAAATCTAAACTTCTTTCCCTTGGGCACTACAATGTGAAACGTTAAAAGCCACACTCGTTCATTCAATATAGGTTTTTCAAATTCTACACTACTTGTCAAACCAGTGGGACTCCTGCTAATGACCATTTCGCTGAAAGATTGCTTGATGGGAGTTATTTCCAATTGCATTAAAAGTTATATATATGTATATATAAACCAACAAACGCACACATAAACAAACACATAACCTACATGAGTGCTTTATTTCTTGTTGTGTTGATATTTACAAAAATGAGCGATCATGAGTGCGATTACTTCTATACAGCAGTTCACTTAAGAAATTTAGAAACTTAACAATTAATATTGCTTATTACTTTCTCCAATTCTCGTCCAAAGCAAAATGGATTTCAATAGTATTCAGTGACTCACTTGAGAAATCAATCAAGTTCATGGATAAATTAGCGTATTTGAATGAATTATTTGATGAATGAATGATTCAGTGACTCACTCCTGAAATCCGTCACTGGTTTTGTTCATGAATGGATCCGGTTTTTTAACTAATATACTGAATAAATGACTCACTCACTTATTGCCACCTACTGGTATATCGATAGAACTTACAGAGACATCAATTAAAAAATGCACAAACTTAGTCTATACACATATATTGTTTTAATATTTATATTATTACAATATCATGGTATTTTACCATTTTAGCCCTAGCTCTTGTACTGTGATGTCAAAACTAAGTATCTTTTTACATAACAATCGAATGTCCTCTTTTAAGGTCACAACGAAGGGAAAACCACAATTGACAGAGGAAATACCACTGTGCAAAGAGCATGTCAGTAAAAGACAGACTTCATTAGGACTACAACCCCCATTCTGTCTCCAGAGCTTATGGCCCAGTTGCCTCAGCAGCTCCCTATTCAACAGAGCCTCAGCCTGCCATCTGAAGACACCGCGGTGTGCCAAGCTTCTTGAAATATCTCCTCACCAGGGAAATGACTCTGCCTGTCAACCTGAGAAACCAATGTTCCCCCCAAGCCCAGACACATTCTCGAAATAGTCTCGCTTTCTTCTTCAGAAGAAGAAAAAGTGTGTTTTCTGTGATTTTGTTTGGCATGAAAGTTTAGCCCCGTGGCAAACACAATGGGCATGAGATGATATTTTGATCCTCAGCTGTTTGCATTTATCATTTATTATATATATTTCATTTATTAAAATTTAAGTTAAACGTAAGTTAAATAAATAAAAAATTCAGTATTACTTAAAGTGCCGCTATTATAATATTTTAAAGTGCTTGTTTTTTCCTGTATGCATGTAAATCTACTGTAGGAGAACTTTTAAAATAGCATAATAGGGCCACTTTAATGGACATGAACAAACATGAACTAGCAATGAACAATTGTATTTTTTCTATAACAAAATTGGTCACTTCTGTCACAGTGTTTAGGGATGAGGAAGGAACAGAGACGAGGAATGAACTGAAACTTACTTTAATAATAAAACTCAAAAATCAACACTTTAAATCTACAAACAAAAAGGCAAATCTTGTGTAAAACTTTAACATGGATAACAGGAGAATGGGAACGGGGAGAAACACAATTTCAAATGAACAAGAACCGACCGGGACTGAAGGAAACACACAGTAGATGTACACAAGGGCAGAATGAGGGAATTGGACACACCTAACAAGACTAATGGGGTGATTGATTACGAGACAGGTGAATGGAAAAATGCTTGGAGATTAGAAACAGAAAGTAGACAGAGACATGACAGAACTGTGATAACTTCTAGTTAAGACATTAAAGGCATAGTTCGTCCAAAAATGTTAATTGTCATCACTTACTCACCCTCAAATTGATCCAAACAAATGCACACACACACACACACACACACACACACAGTTTCTTTTTTATTTTAAATACAAAGATATTTTGAAGAATGTTGGTATCCAGACAGTTCACAGTAGCCAATGACTTTTATTAGACCAGTTTTACATTTTTTTAACCTGCTATGGAAGTCAGTGGCTACCGTCAACTGTCTGAATGTTGACATTCTTTTGTGTTCAAACTCATATGTTTGGAACAGAACAGTAAATAATGACAGAATTTAAAGTTGAGTGAACTTTCCCTTTAAAGCCTTAACTAATGTTAACCAGTGGGATCTTATTGTAAAGTTACCATTTGTCTCAACTGGCTTTTACATCCAGATTCCGCACTTTTTCAAAAATTAGGCCAATTCCGAGCATTCTCTAGACACCAGACTGACGCGGGTAATGTGGTCAAGATGATGGCTGAGAGTGGACACAAGCCCTCTTGAACTTTTTCGAGGGGAAATTGTGGGGGGTGAAGTATGCTCAGAGAGATGGCACATCTTGGAGGCCAACACCCAGCCCGGCTGAAGCAGACACCTACACTTCCTCATCCGTGGGGCTCATCGGCGGTCCATGATTACGTTGCGTTAGCCTGCTTCACAGCTGACGTGACCGGGCTGCCAATAGATCCTGTTGTCCTATCAGGGTATCGGAGCTCATCTGTGGCACACTGGCGCCAAGGACTCTCAATGTGAGACACGCCATCAGGCTCCCACTCCAGCCCACATCTGTCTGTAACAGCCTGTTTGTTTTAGACAGTCTGGAATTAAAGGACATTGAATACAATGGTTTTTGCCCTGTGGATTCAGAGCCTCCTCTAGCTGTGATATGGAAGTTTGAGGTTTCCAGTTGCACAGTAACCATCATTCAAATCTTAATCACGCCATAGATAATCTTCTTTTCATTCCTCTCATTTGTCTGTTCCCTCACCTCTGTTGTTATTTTCTCACAGGGCATGAGAAGACACCTATAAACATCACTTCCTCTCTCATGTGTATGGCACGGTCATAATAGAGCAATATGAAGGAATTGTTTGGGTAGTTGAGGGAAGAACACAGAATAGAAATCAATTAACCGAATTCTGCTCAGTCAATAATGATGCGTAATAAACGGTACATATCAAAGGCCAGCAACATTAGCTACAGGGTTGTGCACCATTCAGAATGCCTTTTGAATTCCTGAATTTGAATTGAGGTAGCAAACAGGATGAAGAAATGTTGTTCCAATTTAAATACAATTTAAACAGAGATTTTTTGAGTTATGATTTTTTGAGTCTGAGTCATGTAATTTTCAGGACATTTTGAGATTGTTGAGGGGGGGGGGGGGGGGGTGCGAGAGAGATGGACACAACTCCTCACCGCCAAAGCAGCAGCGTCACAGCCGCTTGTAGCCGCTCACGGACCGGTCCGCGAATTCGATCCGCGGCCCGGTACCATATCATCTACGGACCGGTCTGCGAAATCGTTCCGCGGCCCGGTACCAGTTCGTCCGCGGACCGGGGGTTGGGGACCACTGACATAATGGACTCTTCCATCTGAACAGTGACCTTGCGCAAACTTGATAGGGCCAAAAAAATAAGACTTGGACCTTACCTGGTGGAAATTACATCACATAGACAATGTGCAGGCTGTTGCAGAACATGGATAGCTGAAGTATACTTTACACTTTACCTTACCTCCAATGTGTTTATTTTTCACAGAAGTGTCTCAGACAGTTTCAGAAGTCAGCTTATCTGAACAAAGGAGTCTTTACTACAGTATTCAAGCTTCAAAGTGCAGTGGACTTTGAGCTTCTTTTTAATTTGCCCAGACCTTAAGGGACAGGTTCTCTCAATTTCACAGAGAAGATGTGAATATTTAAAATCCCATCACCCTTCTTCTGGAGCAGGACATGGTCTAGGTCAGAGGTCTGTCGATGCTGAGAAATCGCCCCTCACGTGAATGCCTTGAGGTCTGAATGGGTTACGTTTCACTTTACCCCTCCAGAGACGCTTGTATATAGAGGAGAAGTGATTAAAAGATTATTAGATTAACTGCACAAGAGTCGACCCTGTACATCAAATTAAGAGAGCTTAATGTATTTCAGCCTTCGTGTCTACACTGTGTGAAATTGGCATTTGGGTCTGCCAGCTTTAAACACATGTATATTTTTTATGCTGTAATGTAATAATTTATTTAGCAATAAAAGTCCAAAGTGTTAAACAGTAAGTGTTAATGACCTGTATCATTTCCCAACAAAGAATGTAGCCGTCACATATTCAGAACTGGCAGGAACATTAATAACAATTTCAGAGTAAGGGTCATTGACACTGTCTCCTAATTTTGTCTGAACCTACTTATTTATAAAAAAAAATACATTACTAATGCAATTCAAACAGTGTTGAATAGATCCCTTCTTTGATTAATATGTTTTAATTGTTTAATTAAAAATCCTTTTAATGTTTAATATCTTTTTAAAATACAAGCTATCTCACCCCTGTGTCGGCATCATCATCTGTGTTGCCACCCATACCCCCCTGCATTGAGACTGGGGCCAGGGCAGCACTCACAGTCTATATCCTCTAGGGGCGATAAGGTCCTGAGGGACATTATCGCATCCCAGAGAGCTTCAATAAAGATGTCCACCTCTCTTTACGCTACCCGTCTCCCCTCGGTGCCCTCAAGGGACCGTTCTGCCAACCCTGCCAGCTCGTGTGCTTCAGGGCACAGCGGTCTAAACAAAGCCCATATCTCAGTTTCTGCCCGGAAATGGAGCAGCACTGAGAGGCTCGCTCCCTCTGAGGAGGGTCCCAGAGCATTCAAGTCAGTTGTTCCCTGCTGGCTTTAGGGTGCTTTACAGGCTGCTCAAATGACACGAGAGTCCCTCAGTAGATTTTTTAGCAGAATGGAAGCCACTGCCAAATACATCTTGTTGGCTCCTGCACATGATTGGAATGGGCACCATTCAGGTCTTGCTCGCCCCGATTCGGTGTGGTCCTACACATAGTAGTATGTCCCAAGCAGGCTCTGGTCATGCAAGAGGAGGTAAAGGCCAAGGGGGCCATAGATGTTTTACAGCCTTTATCATTCCAAAAAAGGTAGGGGGTTGGGTCTGATCCTAGATCTGCACAGTAAGGAAACTCAAATTCAAAATTCTGACTCTTCTGAAGCAGATTGTTTCACAAATGAGGTCAGAGGATTGGTTTGTCATGATATATCTCAAGAAGGTATACTTCCACGGATCCATCATCCTTCAACACAGGAAGTCCCCAAGGTTTACTTTTGGGGGCGAAGTCTATCAAAATAGGGTCCTTCCTTTCGGTCTGGCTTTCACACCCCACACTTTAATGAAATGTGTAAATGCAGCACTGGCTCCATTGTGACTCCAGGTCATCCGCATAAATTATACTGATGACGTATCACTATCACTTCAATTCTCTCAGCCAGAGTTCACTGTCAAGCAGTTTAAGGAACTGCTGAGGTCTGATGGCAGCAGCATCCAACGTGATACCTTTGGCCTGCTGTACATGAGACCTAAAGGTTCTCATAACCAAGGGATTCTCCCTTGTCTGCTTGTCAATAACACATCGCTCCTGTGTAAACCACCTAATGTCACGGTTCGCGAATTCATTGTCTCTTAGGATTGACTGTGTATGATTGTGAGATGAATGTGGGAGGCGTGGTCACTGATCACCGCCACCATCATCGCACACACCTGATCCCCATCTCCCTCTGCCTATTTAGTTCACCTCTTCCCTCACCACCTTGTCGAGTCGTTGTTCTGCAGTGTGTTCCCTCGAGTCCGTTGTCTCCAGCTCCAGTGTTCGTGATTTCCTGTTCCAGTGTCTGCCGTCAGCGTGTCGTTGTGTGTTCCCGGTTCCCGTGTTCCTTGTTCACCTCCACGCCTCGCACTTGGATGTCACCTCTTCACGTCACTATCTACAAGCCCATTGAGTCTCTGCGCCGTCAGTTCCTGGACATTTATCCATTTACTCATTTACAATAAACTACTTTTCGCACTTGAATCCAGTCTCCTCCGGTTTCATGACAGAACGACTCGACCACACTATGGATTCAGCGAATGCACCCAACTGGCAAGAGTTTGTTGCTAACAACATGGCGCGCCTGGACTGGCAGGAGGAGCAGATGTTGGCCACCGGGCGCGCCGTTCAAACACTGGCGGCGCAGATGTCCGAGCTCGCCAGCAAATTCCAACAGCTGTCTGTTCCCGCTGCGCCAGCCCCACCGCCGGCCCCTCCCACCATCAGCCGCCCCACAGGTCAGTCAGAACCACATTTACCACCACCTGAGCGTTACGCCGGAGAACCAGACTTTTGCAGATCTTTTATTACTAAGTGTTCGGTCTTCTTTTCATTGCAACCTCAAACATACTCCACTGAGCAAGCCAAGGTTGCCCTGGTCATTACGTTACTCTCGGGGCGGGCAGCCAAATGGGGTACGGCGGTGTGGGAGAATCAAGACCCGTGCTGCTCCTCGTTCCAGGCCTTCGCGGAGGAGATGAAGAGAGTTTTCGACCGGTCGGCAGTCGGCCGCGAGGCAGCGCGCAGGTTATCCGATCTCAAACAGGGAGATCGGTCGGTCTCCGACTACGCCATCGAGTTTCGCACACTCGCGGCCGACTGCAAGTGGAACGAGGAGGCGCAGTGGGACAGGTTCCTGCATGGGCTGGCTGACCGTGTCCAACGAGAGATATACGCCCTGGATCTACCCACACAACTGAATGGTCTCATCGAGCTGGCGCTTCGTGTAGATGCTCGCTTGGAACGAAGCAAGTTTCGCTCCACCCCAGCGGTAGGTCCAGGGTCCCCCTCGGTAGTTCCACCACAACATCCTGGCACGGTCAGTCCCTCGTCCGATCATGAGCCCATGCAGGTTGGTCGAGCTCGGCTTTCCCGGGAGGAGAGAGAACGCCGCCGAGCCCTTGGATTATGTATTTACTGTGCTGGCGAGGGGCATTTCATCCTCCAATGTCCGGTAAAAGCACGCGCCCGCCAGTAAGGAGGGGGCTACTGACGGGCGCAGTCACCATTAACCGGACCTCCTCTTCGACTCTCCTCCCGGTAAGACTACAATGGGCCAACGAATCTCATCACTGTTATGCACTACTGGACTCCGGGGCTGAGGGCAATCTCATGGATCATTCCTTCGCACGTCAACACAAGATCACCACTAAGCACCTCACCCATTCCATTGCCGTCAACGCCCTAGGCGGCCAAAGCCTTCCGGACATTGCTCTCAGAACCATTTCCCTCACACTCATCACAGCAGGTAACCACAGAGAGACCATAGACTTTTTTATCACGGACTGTCCCTCGGTTCCCATCGTCCTCGGTCATCCCTGGCTAATCAAGCATAACCCCAGGGTTGACTGGGGACACAATAGCATTCTTAACTGGAGTGATCAGTGTCATGCCTCTTGTCTCGTGTCTGCACGTTCGTCTGTGTCTAGTTCTGTGTTGCAGGAGGAGCCGATGAATTTGTCTAACGTGCCCCCAGAGTACCTCGACCTGAAGGAAGTGTTCAGTAAGTCTCGGGCTGCTTCTCTTCCTCCGCACCGTCCCTACGACTGTGCGATAGATATTCTGCCAGGTATGTCTCCGCCTAAGGGCAAGTTATACTCTCTTTCCATTCCGGAGAGGGAGGCCATGGAGAAATATATTTCTGATTCTTTGGCTACCGGGTTCATCCGCCCCTCTTCTTCTCCAGCGGGGGCGGGGTTCTTTTTTGTGGGGAAGAAGGACGGGTCTCTGCGGCCTTGTATTGACTACCGAGGGTTGAACAACATCACGGTAAAGAATACCTATCCTCTACCGCTAATGTCTTCAGCCTTCGAGAGGTTGCAGGGAGCGTCTATCTTCACGAAATTGGATTTAAGGAATGCTTATCATTTGGTCCGCATAAGAGAGGGGGATGAATGGAAGACAGCATTTAATACCCCCAGGGGCCACTTTGAATACTTGGTCATGCCTTTTGGGCTGTCCAACTCCCCAGCTGTCTTCCAAGCACTCGTCAATGACGTGTTGAGAGACATGATAGATCAGTTCACGTATGTTTACCTGGATGACATACTGATTTTTTCCTCGTCTCTCCAGGAACATGTTCAACACGTCCGGCGAGTGCTCCAACGGTTACTACAGAATGGTCTTTTTGTCAAGGCGGAGAAATGCGTTTTTCATGCACAGTCTGTTCCTTTTCTAGGGTATATCATCTCGTCGGAGGGAGTGTGCATGGATCCCGACAAGGTTAAGGCTGTGGTGGAGTGGCCAACCCCGGACTCTCGCAAGGCCCTGTTGAGATTCCTGGGGTTCGCCAACTTCTACCGACGTTTCATCCGCAACTTCAGCCAACTAGCCGCTCCTCTGACAGCCTTGACCTCCCCCAGAACGACGTTCAGGTGGTGCAACGCCGCCGAAGCGGCGTTCTCCAAACTTAAGAGCCGCTTCGTTTCGGCTCCCATCTTGATTGCCCCTGATCCCACACGTCAGTTTGTGGTGGAGGTCGACGCTTCAGAGGTGGGGGTAGGTGCGGTTCTCTCCCAGCGCTCTCCCTCAGACGATAAGATGCACCCTTGCGCGTTTTTTTCCCACCGTCTGTCCCCAGCCGAACGCAATTATGATATTGGTAACCGAGAGTTGTTGGCAGTCAAGCTAGCGTTGGAGGAGTGGCGTCACTGGTTAGAGGGGTCAGGGGTGCCCTTTCTAGTTTGGACCGATCACAAGAACTTAGAGTACATTAGAACCGCCAAAAGACTCAACTCCAGGCAGGCGCGGTGGGCCCTTTTTTTCGGACGTTTTGACTTTTTGCTATCTTACAGGCCGGGGTCCAAAAACATCAAGCCCGATGCCTTATCACGCATTTTTGATTTTTCCGAGCGCCCGTCTACTCCCGAGTGTATTTTTCCTGAGAGACTCATTGTTTCCTCACTCGTGTGGGAGATCGAAGCGAGGGTCAAATTGGCCTTAGATGGGGTAACGCCTCCGCCCGGGGGTCCACCGGGTCGATTATTCGTGCCGGAGGAAGTCAGATCCGAGGTCATCCGATGGGGTCACTGCTCCAAAATAGCTTGTCATCCAGGAATCAGTCGCACTAACTTCTTAGTAAAACAACGATTCTGGTGGCCTAAGATGGCCTGTGACATCCGAGATTTTGTTTTGGCTTGTTCCGACTGTGCCCAGGGTAAGACTTCCAATCGTTCACCAGATGGGTTGCTTCAGCCGCTGTCGGTGCCTTCGAGACCCTGGTCCCACATCGCGCTAGATTTCGTCACCGCCCTCCCACCCTCCCAGGGGAACACGGTTGTTTTAACCGTAGTGGACCGGTTCTCGAAGGCAGCACATTTCATACCCTTACCAAAGTTACCATCCGCTAAGGAGACAGCGGCATCTGTCATTGAACACGTCTTTCGTATTCATGGCCTCCCAACAGACGTGGTCTCTGACAGAGGGCCCCAATTTATATCCAAATTCTGGAAAGAGTTTTGTAAGTTACTGGGGGCGACTGTAAGCCTGTCTTCGGGTTTCCATCCCCAAAGCAACGGCCAGACCGAACGAGCTAACCAAGACCTCGAGAGATGTTTACGGTGTACGGTGTCACAGAATCCGGCTTCCTGGAGCCAACAACTCCCGTGGGTTGAGTACGCACATAACTCGTTACCAGCATCATCCACGGGCCTTTCGCCGTTTGAGTGTAGCCTAGGGTACCAGCCACCTGTTTTTCCCAGTCTGGAATCCGAAGTCGCGGTCCCCTCCGCTCACGCATTCATCCAGAGGTGCCGTCGCACTTGGAGTAGAGCCCGCGAGACTCTGCTACAAGTGGGAGCGCGCACCAAGGCCCAGGCCGATCGCCACCGGTCGAAGCCTCCCGTCTACGTCGTGGGTCAAAAAGTGTGGCTTTCTTCCAAAGATATTCCTCTCCGCTCCGTGTGTAACAAACTTGCTCCCAAATTCATTGGCCCGTTCCCTGTCACCAAGATCATTAGTCCGGTGACAGTCCGCCTCAAACTACCTCCCGCGTACGGGAGGATTCATGCCGCCTTTCATGTTTCCAAAATTAAGCCCGTTTTTCGTTCTCGCATTAATCCGCCCACCCCGGTTCCTCCACCGCCGCGTCTCGTAGACGGGGAACCCACTTATTCGGTAAACCGTATTCTGGATTCAAGGAGGAGGGGACGCGGATTCCAGTACTTGGTGGACTGGGAAGGTTACGGCCCGGAGGAGAGAAGTTGGGTGCCTGCCAGAGACATATTGGATCACTCCCTCATCGATGACTACAATCGACAGGTAAGTGCCTCTGGGAGCGTCGAGAGACGCTCCTAAGGGGGGGGGGGGGGTACTGTCACGGTTCGCGAATTCATTGTCTCTTAGGATTGACTGTGTATTATTGTGAGATGAATGTGGGAGGCGTGGTCACTGACCACCGCCACCATCATCGCACACACCTGATCCCCATCTCCCTCTGCCTATTTAGTTCACCTCTTCCCTCACCACCTTGTCGAGTCGTTGTTCTGCAGTGTGTTCCCTCGAGTCCGTTGTCTCCAGCTCCAGTGTTCGTGATTTCCTGTTCCAGTGTCTGCCGTCAGCGTGTCGTTGTGTGTTCCCGGTTCCCGTGTTCCTTGTTCACCTCCACGCCTCGCACTTGGATGTCACCTCTTCACGTCACTATCTACAAGCCCATTGAGTCTCTGCGCCGTCAGTTCCTGGACATTTATCCATTTACTCATCATTTACAATAAACTACTTTTCGCACTTGAATCCAGTCTCCTCCGGTTTCATGACACCTAAGGGACTGTGCTTGTGCCCATTATACAACTTGGCACATTAGTTCCTCTGGTGGGCCCATGGTAAATCGCTCTAAGAGCTGTTTACATCCCAGGGTCTCTAAATCAGGGAGTAGATATCCTGTGGAGGCAGGGCGAGGCCCGGGGAATAGAAACTCCACCCCCAAAGTGGTGGAACTCCTATGGGAGAAATTCGGCAGATCAGAGGTAGATCTCTTCGCCTCGCTAGTGAATCATTACCCACTTGGGCTGGACGCTATGGTACAGGCATGGCTGAGGCTTCACTATTATGTTTTTTCCCTGATCGCTCTGTTTTCAGGAGTTCAGGAGAGAGTTCCCCAGGACTGGGTCAGTCTTGTCCCATTCTAGCCAATCCAAGTATGGTTTTTGAATATTATCTCTCTCCTCGACGGCTCTCCCATAGATTCCTTCTGTCTCAGGCGAAGGGGTGTTTTTCTTCACCCCTGTCCAGAAATCAGAAACTGTGGTCTTGGCCTCAGAGAGGGCACAGCCCATACGTCAGGTCTCTCAACCGAGGTTGTTGAGACACATACTGCACTCCAGACCTCCACAAGGAAACTCTATGCCTTGACGTGGAAATAATTCATCTCAACTATTTGTTTATTTTGAACCCCCCAATACTAGGTCCCCCGCATCTAAGCCGACAATGAGCAAGTGGGTGGTTGAGGCTATGTCACTTGCTTATGAGTCAGCCAGACAGAGGTATGGCTGCGTCTAAAGCTTTATTGCTAGGAGTTTCCCCCCAGGGCATCTGCGATGTAGCAGGCTGATCCTCACTGCATACATTCGTCAGGTTTTACAACCTTGACTTGGGTTCCATCTAGGTCACAAGTACTTCATTCCTTAGAGTGCGTAAATGATTTCAAACAGACAAGCACATGCTCGTAAGGCAGAGTGGGTATTGTGTTCCCACAGCACTTCGAAGTTTGATGCAGTCCCACAGTGCGAGTTCCCTTGAAAGATAACATCTTGGTTACATATGCAACCTTGGTTCCCTGAATGGGTATGTTCAGAATTGAAATATCCGGTGAGTGACGCTAAAAGCTTAAATAGTGTCAATAAAAGCAAATGTAAACATGTTATGATTGCTCATTTTTTAAACTCTTGTCTTTGAGCTATTTTATCATGAATTGTACCCGGGCTCTCTGCATAGCAAGTACAATTCTATACCAGCTGAGCTACCGAGTCAGAATATGACATGTCAGGCATGTCAGAATAGCCAAACATATGGAGCTGTTAGGGGCTGCAAACTCCAAAATGTATTAGTTTACAAATCATGCACTAAGGTAAAAAGTGTTTTGAGGTCATCACATAATATTGTGCAAGGGGAAAACAAAACTTTATTAATCCATAATCTGCTCCTGTTCTCGTAATTGTGTATGAAAACAATTAAAAGTGCTTGCTGTTTTACTGCCTCAATTGTTAATATCTGTTGTAAACTGCACTGATATGTACTTACTATTTTAAAAAAAATTTTGGTAAGAGTTTCCAATGAGTCTCTGTTGGAAAAACTCATTCTAAACATTGGCATTGCATGTTGACCCTGAACGTAGCCAAACATCTTAAATAGCTATCCAGGGCCCCTTGAAGTTGACCCTTGGTAGCACCATTGAGCAATGCCATCTGAAGTGTTAGCGGATAAAGTCTAGTCTCCGCAAAGGGTGTTTGATAAGATGAGAAGCTTTGGCAAAGCCCAAGAGAGCTGAAGAGGTCAGGCTTTATTCTGACATACACTACATCAAACCACTGACCATTGAGGCCAAAGAGAGCTGCCAAATGTGGTGTGTACAGACAAGATAAATGTTTTTTTTTATAAAGATTACTTTGTGTTCTGTTTACTTTTACTCTATTTTCTCTTATTTTTCCTCACCGCCAATGTACAGAAAGAGCAGTCGCACAGAGGTGGTAATTAATTAAGCACAAAACGCGAAGCATTTCCCTGAGTGCCCATAACGAATGACGCAATCGATGGCCGCAGGCTCTGCTGATACACACTGAGAAACTGGAAACGTGGAGCTAATTGTTTTTGAATCAGCAATGTGAAGGAATGCAGAAGGAAAGCTAATGGCTTCTGCTTATGCAGCAACTGCCACAGACTGCATTATTCAGTCCGGCCTTCTGGCTACTCATCCCTGAAATCTGACCAGAGGCAGCATGGAGAAGAAGGAATGGTGGACAGACCAAAGGAGCTGAGAGATGGGCCAGAGCGTCCGCACTGTGTTAGCCTCAAATAACACTGGAAATCCGTCACTCTGATTAATGGGACGTGGAGGGAGGGGTGTGTTTGTATGGAGGGAAATTCATACAGAGCAGTCGATCACAAAAGTAAATACTTCACTCCGGCAGAGTAATGGGAAGGTGCAGATTACTGTGCAAAGATGGAGAGTCTCAGGAAGTTCTTTTCAACAAGTTTTATCTGCTGTAGCAGGAATACAGAAACATTAATTAAACAGGGCTTAAAGGGTAGCGCTACTGACATCATATCTTGGACATTTGTGTTGTGATCTTTAAATGAGAAGCTAAAGGAAATGTCAACAGCTTTCTTGTAAGTTTTCAACTCGGGTTTGTTGGCTCGGATTTTCATCTTTCAAGTAAAGTGTGGATTACTTTCAATTATTTTCTTATTCATTTTTAATTGTGTTTATTGCTGGTAAAGGTCAGGCTGGCTGTTTGTGTGCATTTCCCAACAGAAGGAAAAGGAAGTCTTGCTGGTAAATCAGTGGGTCTCTTTAAAAATGCACAGGATACACCGCAGGAAGCCATGACCTGCCACTGCTAACCTATCAAACAACAAATATCAGGTAGCACAGCCAATCAAATTGCTGCTCTCCCCCACATGCATGCTGGGCAGATGTGTGACAGGATATAATGGACCTGAAGCAGTTCGACATCTTCAGGAGTAAAGTGGAGAAATAAATGCGAGCAGACATTCATGTGAATGTAAATGAACAGGCTGCAAGACATGCATCAAAGGTTACTGAATGTGGATTTTAGCACTTGTTAAAAAAATTATTTTACTATAAATATAAAATTGTTGTATTATACAGTGCTCCCAAAAGTATTTGAGATCGAATGTGGACTTTGCATTAAATAACCAAAAATGGAATTTACTTGAAAGAAATACAGTGTTTAAGAAAAAAAAGTTTGTTAGCTTTAAATGCTAAAATAATAGTAACAGTCATTAACTGAGAGCATTGCTATAGTGTGACGATATTGTATTTCAATAGGAAGCATGTAAAAGTTAATGCCTAATCAAACCTAGTTAGCATATATTTTGCAATTGAAAGAATTTAATGACAATATCTGGTTATGGTTACACTTAAAATAGTTACAAAGAGTAATCTAACAAAAAAAGAGACTGAACAACAGGATCAAGGATCTCTTCCTTGACCATGTAACTGAAACCCAAAATGTGAGACATTCAAACCATCCAATCATATAATTACAACTTCCCGCACTGAACTAAAGGTGTGTCAATTTGGTGGGTTCTGTCTGCAAAACCTGAAACACCTTTGTCACAACACTATGATTACGGATAAAGACAGGACTGAAGAAAATAAAAAACTTGACCAAAACTACTCTTTGTTTTTGTCAAGGAGGAGACAAAACATTACAGATTGTTTTAATGAGCTTTCATGCTTACGGTGGCCAGATTAAAGTATCAAAAGTATCTAAAGTATTTTTTGTTAAATGAACACGTTTTCTACCTGCAGTTTTACTGACAAACATGCGCACGCTCTCTCTACACTGGGACGGTTATAAACTCTCATCCAGGGGTGCGTTTCCCAAAGCCAATTATCATCACAAGTTCCATTGTTACCAATAGAGTTCAATGGAACTTATAACCATAGTTGGCTAACAATGCTTTTGGGAAATGCTCAGAGCTGAATGCAAAGTGCGCAGCACCCACCTGTGTAGAGTGCTTTAGTCTGCACAGAAATAGACACAGCTTCCTAGCAAGGTATTGCATGGAAAAGCTTTTCCATTCCCTGCCCTAAAATGTATATTTCTTAACATATGGTCTCCCTAATGTGACTATTTTAAGTGTCTAGTGGCTTGAGTGCTTACATTTGGGACCAGAGAGGACACACAATTTAAAGGGGGCCTCAGTGAACTGAGAGAAGTTCATCCCTGGAACATCCCGTCCCACTTTCCACCAGCCGTCAGGTCAGGGATGCGCATTTGTGCATGCATGTGCATGCCTACGTGTACGTGTGTGGTTTGGGATGGTGCAGCAGCCAGTTCTGTAATGAACCTCTTTTCTTTTGTCTCCAAGGCCATTTTCTGGAACTAGATTTACTTGCCTCATCCTGCTAAAAGGTTTTGATTAAAATTTAAAACAGGACTGCACCATCCTTGCATCTCCCTGTTTATATTTAAACTACATTTAAGAGGACACTTGTGTCATTTTCTGGAACTCTCAATCCACTTATCTATCATGCAAATACAACTTGGAAACTTCTGATTGTACAATCGGCAGTAGACTATAGTCTGTATCCTTGTGTGAAAAATTATTGTGCCCACGACACCATCCACTCCACATACCCTTATCATGGAGCCCAAAGCATAATGGAGCAGGCTTGTGTCGCACTAAAAATCTCCAAAAGTATATTTCAATATGCTAATAAGTAATATGGGAACCCTTATCTTATCTAATGTCTCGGCACACAGTATATTATCTCCCTGAATCAACATGGTACATTTGCTGTAATTTTCTGTTTAACAAAGTGTAGCAACATATTAGCGCTAATAAGGCAACAGATATGGGAGTAGTTGGTGAATCGCCGCCGCTGAAAACACAAATTGTACAGAGAAATTACACAACTGTAGTTCACAATCTTTGCCAATCATGTCTTGTTTGAATGCTGTTTTCATTGCTTTGATTGTCTTTATCCAGAAATAACTAATTAAAAGATTAAAATTATATGAAAAAATAAAAGAAATGAGATGAGGCAAACAGAAACATTAGCTATGGATACAAACCACTGCAGTCCTGTGTTGTTATTGGTAATTAAATCTAAAACTATTATTTTTGTTGAAATAAAGCAAAAAAAAAAAAAAAAAAAAAAATATATATATATATATATATATATATATATATATATATATATATATATATATATATATATATATATACATATATATATATATACATAATTATGTATAATGTTTTTCAATAAAAAAACCTGAAAAATTAAATGTGACCTGGCAACTAACAGAAATAAAATTAGTTGAGGTTAATAAAAGGTACTAAACAGGAAATTAAAACTAAAATGTTAACTAAAACTAAATTAGTCACGATTTTTGACTAATCATGCAAAATTAGATTTTTGTTTGCAGGCTATGCAAACAAACTTAACAAAATGCATTCAACAGTAAAGTAAATAAAATATTTAAATAAAATATTTAAATAAATATTAAAACAAGAATCCATAGAATTATCAAAAATGTGCTATAAAAAAAACTAAATCAAAATTAATACTGGTACATACATAATAGTGGAATAACACAGCTGTAACCAAAAGTCAGAGAATTATTTAAAATGTATGTATTTGGCATAAATTCTCTATATACTGTATATAGTGCATTCAAGGTACACATTTGATCAGTTCTTCAGAATCGAACCCATATTGATGTTGCTATCGCAATGCTCTACTAAAACTATGATTCAATATGATATTGTGTTGTTAAAGGGGTCATGAATTGAGAAAGCAAATATTCCTTGAGCTTTTGACATATGAGGTCATCATACTATAAGAATATCTTATAAGTTTCAGAACTGAAAACTAAGTTTCAGAACTGAATGTGCAAAGTCCATCTCTGCAGAAGATCAACGCATACTTCATGGTTGTAACTTTGGCCCCATCCATTGGCATGTTAGTGAGATGACAAGGAGAGAAGATACAGGATTACTTGACTAAAAATAACATAACCTTCCAAAGGATCCTAATGCTAGGAATGTGGTTATTTATTTTCAAAAATACAAATATCTCAGTTGAGCATTATTTGTTTGTTCAGTACATTTCACTGTGGATTCTTTGGTAAATTAGTCACGATTTTTGACTAATCATGCAAAATTAGATTTTTGTTTGCAGGCTATGCAAACAAACTTAACAAAATGCATTCAACAGTAAAGGCACAATATTTAAGTAACCGGGTTAATTCTAATGTATGATCTTTGACAAGTGGTTTCTGATATCTAGTGATTTATGTACAGTCAGATGTTCTTTGCCTATCTGTCAATAAACCAAAATGATTAGAAGAATAAAAAAGTTTTTGATTCTCAGCAAAAACTCCCACTATAATCAATAAATCTCTAATTTACATTGTGTTTGCACTGTTGAAAGCATGACGAGATCAATGCATACGTGCGCTCAACATTTCTGTGATCAGCTAAAATGCTAATCTATGCAACCTTTAATGCTACAATTTAAATATAAGGCTACAGATCTAAATATAATGCTATAATCAATACTGTTCATGATTATGTTAATTTTGAGAACTGTAAAGGTCAAAATGTGCTAAAATGTTTTGAGTGTCACGAGTAGGCAAGGACGAAAACGAAGATGTGATCCAATGGAACTTTTATTAAAGGCAGAGCGACTTAACAGTAGTGCATACATAACAAGTGTATCACACAAACATGTGATTAGCACAAACAACAACCGACAACTGAAAGGTGGAGAATGAGAACTAAATATACTAGTAGTGATGAACAAAAGATAAACACCTGTGATGATTAGTGATCAAGGCAACTGATAAGTGACGGAAAGATCTAGAATAAAAGAACATGTGACTTCAAAAAGACAAAATAAGAGTCCCGAATGAACAGTGACGTGACATTGAAAGAGTTCCAGATGTAATACTATTTCATATGCAAAGATGTCAGCCAATCAGAGAAGTGCATGCAGACACAGCAGACACGCCCCTTCAAACAGAGCGGTCAAATTAGAAATTATAAACATTATAAAACAATGCAGTTGATGAGCTTTTAAAATCAACATGGTGTTTGCAACCCATTGTAATTCCATAATATGATTTCAGAGTGAAACAGGATATTGTTTCAGAGCGATTTTTTGAACACAATTATAAAGACATTCACAATAAGACCAGGAGCATGTAATGTGGTAAATGGAGTTCATTTTGACTACAAGAGGTTCGCCTCTACTGACTCTTCCCATCAGATCTCATATTCATCATGTCAACACTACATGACTGACAGGCGTTGTGAACACAATCATGGCTGCTCAAACCGCATGGACCGACACAGCTGTGTAATCATGCTGTCGGTGTTCTAGAACTGGCACATTTGATCTAAAACGGTCGAAATCTAATTTTAGGCACAGTAATATGAGACACTTGTGTGTTCTCTGTAGTCACACTGCTTCCTGAGCACTTTTCCTGTGGGATAGCAGTAGAATCGTGATACCTTCAACAGCATTAAGCTCTGCTCCAGTAATTTATCCAAATTCTTTTTGACATTTGGTGTTTTCTTGGCATAGTGCTTTTGTGTTTTCTTGGGACTTAGGTGTAAATAAGCGGCAGATGATTGAGAGAATCACATGCCTTCTGGTACAGCCACATTTTCTCATTTAACTCTTTCCACTGTTATACGGTAAGGGGTGCTATGACAAATCTTCTACAAGAGCACAGAATCTCTGCATCAAAACACAGGAGAAAAAAAAGCAGAAACAGCATATGTAAGCAGAAGCATATGTGAATATTGACCCAGGACGAGCTATATGTCACGGCTCAGTTTATGATTTTAGTGTTGTGATTGACAGAGCTCTGACATTGCCTCCTTTGTCGTGTTTATTTGTGAGCGCGGGGCTTCGGTCGCGCCCTCTCGGTTCTGTGTGCTTTCATGTCGCACGCAGATGGTGTGTTTACTACTGTGCGCCGTCTTGTCAGTTCATGTGAACACGTGACGATGCGGGTCATTCGCTGCGTGTTCGTGTCTTGTTAGCGTGTGCCCCGCCCCCTTGTTACCTTGTTTCCCTTGAGTGTTCTCAGCTGTCTTCGGCTCGTTACCCTTCTTCATGTGCCTGTTTAATCCCTTTTTGTTTGCTGTCCTGTGTCGTGTCGGTGTTATTCCAAGCTCTATGTCTTCCATGATCTGTGTTTCGCCTTGCTGTGCCATTGTCGAGTGTCTTGTGATCTAGTTTAGTTAAACGGTTTCCCCATCGTGGGTACTTTTCTTTTGTGTCTTTGTTTTTGCACTTTTTTTATAATAAACTATTTTTATTTTTACCTGCACTTGAGTCCTCCGGGCTGTTGATGGACTCCATCTATGTTTTGATCAACGCTTTGAATACAATCCAGACATGGTTTTCTCAGCTTTTTGTTCAATATGTTGCTTTTTTTATAAAACTTGCATATTCAAGTGTTTATAAAAAATAGACTGTATGAAGCTAAATTAATATGGATTTTTCCTGTGATATATTCACTCTTAACATGTTCATATAATAAAATATAGTGTGGAGGGAATAAAGTATTTGTGAATATTAGAGTTGAGCCGGATACTCGGCTGAAACGAGTATCCGGTACGGATAAAGCACTTTTGCCGAGTACGAGTATTATATGAGTAATACAAGTCAATATCTGTGCTCTGATTGAATAAAAATCCTCAGATACAGATCCATACAGATTTGCTGTGTCCCGCTCTGCTCACTCACACACAGAACAGCTCTCTTCCTCTCTCTGTCTCTCCCTCAGTCTCTCGGGTTCGCGGGTCTTTTCCGTTAATGTTTAGGGTTTCTTCAGCTTCAGGTTTGTTTTTTATTTCGGTTTGTTTGTAGTACTAACTTATTAACCAGTAGAGTTCTGGTAAACGTGGGTTTTTTTCAGACGTGGTGCTTGGTAGAATGCAACTAGCGTTGCGTCTCTGCCTGTCTGAAAATGTTTTTCTTTTTTTAACCGTCTGCTGGCTCTAACCATTTTTTTGACTTCACGCAAAAAATAATGATTAAAATTTTTATTCATTGTTGCAAAACTTGTTCTGTATATAGTTCATTTGTTATTGTGATCAAAACCATTGATCTGAAGCTCAATGCTGATGCTGTCATGTAAATAGTTTTCTAATCAGCAATAAACAATTTCTGATCAACCCATATCAATTGCATGATTAAAAATAAAATACCCCATAATTAAAGCCCCACCCATTTCAAGACAACCCGTGCACTTCCGGGTTAGGCCCAGCCCAGTCCGAGTACAGATACAGATAATTCATATGGTTAACAGATACAGATAATACTGTACTCTCTCATCCCTAGTGAATATGATAGCACCGGATGGCAACTTTTTTTTAAATACCAGAAAGATTTCAAAAGATCTATTTTGTGATTCTAACCTGCTAATTCCTACAAGAACAAAACATACACTCCATTACACCATTGAAACAGAAAATGACATGGCAGGATGTCAGCTTACTTTGCCAAATCTTGTTTTTGCTTGAGAATTGTTGATCAACCAACTCTGACTTTTAATTTACCTGATAGCCAGACAGTAGAAACCTTCTGAACACTTGCAGGCGAGATAAAACAAGCAAAAACGTAAATGTTTGACAATTCAATGAAATACTGCTTTTGAGAGAGTATTTTTTTGACTGTTACCCCGGATGCACTTTACTGAGTCAAGATGGGCCCAAGTGTTCTGCCCTCGCAAATAAGACTTAATATGCACTGTGGTAAATGTGTCATTCCAGGCAAAACATTTGCCTGTGACAGTTAAGGATGAAGACATTTCCACACGCTGTCGACTGAAGTGCAGGATCTAAACGTATATCATTAGCCTGAGTGACATAGCAGAGAGGTGGGCTAAATTGTCCATTAAATAGTCTCCAAACATAGTCTAAATGGACCATTAAGACAGCCGTAACAACACAAAACAATATACTGTATAGTGACATTGCATCTTTTTGTCTAAAATGAGATATCATGTAATGTTTCTCTTTCTCCATTTACTATTCATTGAACACTGTTTATTTGAAACTTTCTTGGCCCATAAAGCATCGATGCAATACATGCACAGAATATTAAAAGTACAAATGCAGTAGTTTGCAAAGCGGAGAACTTTATTCACCATTTATGGCTTTGAACCACATTGAGAAGCAGAATAAATCTGCTCAGACTCGAACACCCAGAAAAAGAAAAGAATGGCAATGAAATTAAGAGAAAATAGCGCCATTCAAGGTCTTACAGTGTGAATTTCGTCTGGTAATAACCCATCACAGCATTTCCTACCCTGATTCCCTCGGAAAGCATGCAGGTATTAGCCCCGGATGCTACGCTGTGAAAATCCAGCATGATAATTGTGAACGTGTGTGTTTTACATTCAGATACAGCATGAAGTCTGAGAGGTGGGCGGGTGTGTGTGTTCAGGGTGTGGAGTGGACTCTTCCATTATAATACAATTTTGTCTTTTCTCACTC
This sequence comes from Rhodeus uyekii, assembly GCA_037043235.1. Classification (NCBI taxonomy): domain Eukaryota; kingdom Metazoa; phylum Chordata; class Actinopteri; order Cypriniformes; family Acheilognathidae; genus Rhodeus; species Rhodeus uyekii. The sequence goes on from JAWRVZ010000033.1 coordinate 4,504,612, forward strand.
TTGCTCTTCCTCTGAAAAGGAGTTTATGTTACAGATATTAGTGAGCTGTGTCAGACATTATACTGGCTTTTATTGATCCCCAGATTTGATCCAGCAAGAGCCCTTTTTTAATGGATTGTAATGGATCTGCACTTTGAAGTCCAACCCTTCACTAAATCTCAGCTTGTTTTCCTCTCGTTCTCTGAGAGTTTAAAGAGTTTTCGTTTTCTTTTTTTATTTTATTGCAATCAAGGATTTTGCATTGCCTGTTTTCCCAAGAGTCCATTCCTTCAATCTCCTCTACAGCGAGTCTAATGGGTAGTCATGGAAGGAGAAGAATGATCTAGAATTAGTCTGTTGAGTGTGTGGGCTGAAAGTCATTAGTAATTGCCAGTATAGTGTGGTCATCACTGCTGTGTCGCTCTGCATCAGAGGATAGATTATGTATATTTAGCAGACACAATCTGCCTTAGCAGTTCTCTGGATGTGCATTTTCTGGCTTTTTAGAATTTGCATTTATTCTCATGCCATTTTTTGTGCTTGGCTATAGGCACTAGTACGTAAAGTATCAAAGTATGGAAAGTTTAAAGCATAAACCCATCTGCAATAGTAAGTACAACATTAGAGACGTACAAATGTATCTTTGCAACTACATGTCTACTAACTCTCATTAGAGTATTATTAGACTGTCTGCTTAATATCTGCTAACACTTTATTTTGATGAAACTTTGCAAGTACTTTAACTGAACCCAAACTTAACAGTCTACAGTCTACTAATAATCTAATGAGATTTAGTTGACATGTGGACAATCGAAGTGTTACTATCATCTGTCCTCTGCTAAAAACGGTCTAGTATTGCCAGTATCATGCAAGATCCTGTCATCTTCTTCAATGAATGATCTCCTGTAACCCACTCTGATGGAAAAGTAGGCCACGTTATTTTTAAACAGTTGCTAACCAAAGACTGAAAATGAAAAGTAATTGTTTTTAGATTTAGTAATGTGTCATTTTAAAGACATTCATATTTTTACAATTTTCATGAATAGGGCAAAATTTTTAGACTAAAGACTAAAAAAATATAGTAAAGCCAAAAGCGGGTTTGCTCTGGCACAAGCTGTTAGTAAATCTGAACCCAAGTGTGTTAAATAAAAATTTAACTATTGTATTTTTAATAAATACAATAAAATCCCCCTATGAAATCCATCAATTTCATTATTCTATGAATCAAAACCCTTCTACGAACACACATAGAAGCTGTGCATATATTTCACAGTATTTTTATTTCACACTAAATTTAGAAAAATGACTTCCAAAGTCTGATGCGCCTTTATTATCTTGAAATGTTCATATTGCAAGATTATTTTCTGTCATTGCTTAAAAAGTTAAAAACTTACTCTAGAATGTTGAACAAATTTGGGGAAGCTTTCGACCTTCAAAGTCCAATCTTGCATCAGATGGCAGTCCTGGCACTGTGTGGCGCTGGCATTCAGAGGTGAATGATGACACCAGTACCCACAGCGTGAATGAGGCCAATGCATTCCAATGACCATGGGTCGCTGTTTCCCCAGCAGACATGAGTCAACACATTGTCATATGCCCAAACCCATCTGGGGCCCTTTTCACAAACACGTCCAGCACTGTAACAGGCTCAGGCTCAAAGATCTACTGACACAGTAGTCCAGTAGCCACAGGGTGTGAAAATGGATCTGTTTGCTACAAGACAATGTGGTGTATAACTGTTGCAAATGCATCTCTAGAGAAGCACACAAATATGTACGAAAAGAAGAGCTGACTTCCTGTGAACAACAGCAAGATTGTTTGCTTTCTATAGACAATTCAGTATGAAATGGAAGTTGTAATAGTCTTATCTTCCCGAGTAAAACGGCTTCTCAAACAAGAACAAATGTAGGTAAAAAGTAAACAGTCATACACAGTAAACACATCAGAGAAGAAAAGAGAAGCTATTTTGATCAAAGATTATAAGGACAACCGAATTAAAAATAAAAGATGTGAAGTTGCCCAAGGATAATTCTTATATAATAAATACTGCAATATTCTTAAAAAAAATTAAATGTTTATTTCATGGTGACTTTAAGGCATTAAAGTCACACTACAAAATTTAGAGATGATAATCATGCTGATACCTTAATTTAGTCAAATTCTAAGGCTGTTCGCATGTATAATTAACATGGAAGGCAGTCACAGAATGCATTGTGACAGGGTCACTCAAAAAATAAACCAATGATAGCTAATGAGCTGGGAGATTATTTGATTTTACACATGTATCTCATTCAGAAACGGAAAGTATTCAAAACATTATTCATTGAGTAATACATTATTCATTCATTCTTTATTCATCATCAACATTTTATCTGTTACCTTGATGGAAGTCCTTTTTGTTAATGTAACATTTTAACTATCAAGTTAATGTAAATAGGTCTAACTTGATAAAAAAGAAAACATTATTTGCATATTGCAATAAAAGGTGTAGTATTTAAGCAAATATTTGTGTTTCATATACATGTGGTGTTAGCTTAGCAACATGCTAACATCAATGCTAATGTAGTGTAGGATACTGCCTTAGAAGGTAGCTGTCAAGTGATTGATTTGTAAGGAAAACATTTCTCTGTTTCTTTTTTAAGAAGAGGCACTAATAAAGCACTGAAAGTATGCTCAGAGGATGCTTACAGAGCCCCTAATTTGCACAGCAGTGTGAAATTAATTGTATCTTGCTGGTGCGCTGGAGTCTTAATGTGGTAGCTTTAAAATAAAATACGTTTTCTCTCTATTTGTCTCTCTCTCTCTATCTTTTTGATTCACAGCATGTAGACAGTGAGCTGTGACTTGTACATCGTCTTCCTTGTGCTGTCTATAGTGTTACATCACCAGCTTAGTCATTTGAATATATCCTCTGCGAGATTCAGAAAGAGAAACATACAGTATATTCACAAAAAATGGTTTTAAGCCAGATATTTGTATATTTTGCTACAGTGTGTCAGGATGAAATACCAGTTTACATTCCCAAACATTCATTATGCCATTAATTGTAATAATCCAGTGAGATGTTTGTATGCACAAGGAGTCTGACAACATCCGGTGCTCCATACGAATATCTGATTTCACCATTATCGAGTCTGTCCGTGATTACATAAAGAAACAGAAAATATGGAGATCAACTAAATCCAGAAGTTAACTTTATTTTTTAAAGAATTCTTACACACCTTTTCACAGCACTGTAGCTTTAACAAGTAGGTTTATTCAAGCTGTTGCTGCAGTTCTTCTGGATTAAGTTTATGTGTGTGTGTATATATACACACACACATTATGTTAATGTTTGTGCAGATGAAAATAAATAGAAATTAAAATTATGCACATAATCAACAATCCACCCTCCACCCCCCACACCCCCCAAGATTTTTTTTTATCTTATAACATTCTTTCACATAAACGCCCATTAAATAAAAAAACAAATACATGCAATACAAGTGCTCAAATAAATAGCACACATGAAAGGCTGTAACTGATGTGCTTACAAGCACTGTGCCCAGAAAGGGATAACAGATCACATGACAGTAAACACATTCCATTTTGTGTAATTAAAGCACATTTATTCTGGAAAGGCAATAATCACAGGATCCCTTCATCATGGTATTTCCTTGTTCAAAGCCCTTTTTCCACCAGTAAATAATTCATACCCCAGCTCTTCAAAGTGGTGCAGGAAATGTGACCTAAATAAAAAAATCTCAAAAGCCAGAAAAAAAAAAATCCAATACTAGAACAAGGCTGAAAAAGTATGAGACTGGATCTTTCATCCATGTCTACTGCACTTACATTTTAATAATACATTATCTAAATACAGTCAGACAATCATCTGGGGCCTCAAGAAAAAGGCTTGAAAACCATTGCTTTTATATGAAATGCCTTTTGATTTGACTCCGAATGCGGTTTTACAGAGGACAGGAGGCCATGTAATCATCACAATAACCAGTCATGTATATAATACTCATTTGTGTGATAGCAATGTCCGTAGTTTAGGGTAAATGGTGTCGTATTGAGAACAGAGCGCAGGGCGGCACAGCAGGGAGGCTGCTAATGTGGCTAATGAGTGTAAACTGGACACACTGCTCTCAGACTGAGTGCAAACTCACAGCGAGATCTCACTGCTGGGAGCGCCTGCAGATAAAGTGCAGCTCACATATGTACAGTCCGCAAGCACTTTCTCGTTCCTGTCTATTCAGATTTTTTTTGTATCATTGCCACAGTGAGACCTTCAAATAAAGGCATTAACAAACCGATGTTACTTATATAATGTAATGACTTTTCGAATTAAACAGGCAGTGTTGTAGTCAAGACCAGCTCATTCTAGTCTGAGTGAAGGCCGAAACCAAAAAATGGTCTGGGACTCAGAATTGAGGCTTGATTTTCATTGTATTGGTCATAGTGCAGGATCCAGTGTTATTTTAGCATTAATTATGTACTTAATATTTTTATATTTTCAGTTTTTATTTTAGTAATGTATTTGTCAAGTCCTCCTCTAATTTAATCCAAAGGACACTAGGACAACTCAAATTTGACTAAATCAAATTTGACTTTGTCAGTTGATTCAGTGAATTAGCTTTTTCTTAGCTTTTAAACCTTAAAAAGACAGAAACGAAAGTTACCATTTTAACAAACCATGTCAAATGTTTTAGTAAAATTAACATTTAACAGAATTCAAACTCAAAATTAAATTAACAAACTCATTTAAACAGAAAAACAAATTAAGTCAATGCTGAAATGCGTTTCTAAACCAAACTACACAGTAGTTAAACACTTAAACACAGCATTTCAAACACAATGAAAATAAACATTTCACCAACCATTGGCGTCTTTGGGACTGAATCTTCGAGTGCACTTGGTATGACTTCTCTCTGAAGTTTCTTCTTTTGAATGAATGAGAACCTCCATGTTTTAACAGGTGTTCTCAATCAGTGAAAATTACTAATCAGGTGATAAGCAGTCAGTTTGCTGCTGGTGCACTCTGGGAATTGTAGTTCTTAACCCATTTCTGAGATTTAGCTCAACAGTATTTTTGTCATTCTTATTTGTATTTAGCTTTATTATTTATTTCAGTTTTGGCGATTTTAATACTCCAACTTAATTTGTATAAGTTAGTTGAACTCTCTCTTTTTTTAGTCTCAAAATAGTCTTCTTGGTTCTTGAGTCTGAGATCATAGTCAGTCTTGAGAGCACGTGGACTCAGACATTGATTGACATGGATTCGCCCCTCATCGGGTCTCTGTTTTGATTTGGACTTGATCGCCTTCTGGTCTCATTCTTGATCCTGACTCGATGATGACATATTTAACGAAAAATAAACATAGGACAGCACCTTTGGGACTAGAACATTACACAGTCCAGATTCAAAGATGATTCAAACCAAATTTTCCAAGCACCACAGTTCCTACTCAGGTGTGAAACAAAAAATGACTACCCTAAATACATTCTCTACCTTCCATTGACCGGTTCCACAAAAACATATATTCACCCGTGTTTTCACTAGTGAGCGACAAATTACTAGTTAGGCAACAGCAAGTTACGTTAACAACAGTCTTTAAGCCATTAGACTGATTCATTTAACATGCAGAAATAACAAAACATAAATAACGAAGCAAATAAGTAAATGAGAACAGCATAGTGGCTCTGAGGAAAATCTTGCTGTGGTTGTGAGCGGGAGATTTGCGTAGTGTAAAAGCGCACACTAATTGGGTTTCTTCATTGTGTCTCTTCTGTCCCTGCGGTCTGAATCCCAGTAAAATCATCCTTAGATTAAAGTTGTTGTCACATTTCTGTGAAATTTTCCAGGCAAAAAAGCTGTAGCGTACAAATACAAAAAGCACAACTCACACAAAAGTCAATTTCAAAACCAAGCAGCTTTCTGTTGGTCAATACGGCGAATCCGTGTGGCCAACTCGAACCTGTCGACCAGCAGTGAAAGTGCATAACAAAGAGGAAGTAACATCATTTGAGTTTGAGGAGCCAAGAGTTGGCAAGTTTTACTCTCATTTAATATTCATAACTCGCTGTTTTTCCATGCTTGACAAGATTCATCAAGCACAACATATCCACTCATACAATAAAAATAAAATGGACTTGGCTCAACTTAAGCCATGTTGATTTGACGATTAGTAAAACCTGACAGTTTTAAGCGTAGACTCATTTAGGTCACATTCATCAAATGGGCCCCAAGCACCCCCTGCAAACAGCCTAACCTGTGAAATGTTTTATTTTTTTATTTTTACTTCAACTTGGAGCCCATGAAAAATGGATAGTGAACAAGAAAGGGTTTGACGTTAGCTGAGCAGCACATGTTTTATTTAGGAGTTTACTATGGCACTCTGAGGAATTGCAGCAAAACTACCTTTACTTTTCCAAAAGAATAAAACAGTGATGGAGCAAAAGAAAGGAAGCCAGAGAGATGACAGGAACAATCTCTTGTGCTGAGCTTATCAGCCGAGTGAAAACAGAACAACTGATGCTGTACAGTGTTCATAATATGAATTGTTGGGTTGTGCATAATTCTTGCTGCGCTACATTTGATCACATTCAGCCTCTCATTGGACATTGCTCAGTGTTGCATCAAGGCTGCTTGTGATTAAGAAATTACAATGCTGTTGTCTTTATAGCATGTTCACACTAAGTGAACACAGATATGTCAACAATTTTTTTCAATCACACCCAGCAGAGGCTGTTTTTTGTTTAGTTCAACAGAAAAATCGACATCTGTGATGGTAGTTGCTCTAAATTTTAAGAGAAGCCATTATTTCTCAAAAATAGTGAAGCGGGATTCAAAACATTATGCTTTGAAAGGTTTATGGTGCTATAAAAACCCTTTCTGGCACACATGATCTATAATGGGCATATAACTTGCTGATAATGAAATATTCACTACTAACAGCTAATTGATCGACAAAGCCGGTCCACTTTTGGAGCAGACCACTTCCAAGACTGGTTGGCAAAGACATTTAACTGCATGCCAACTCCTCCATTCATTAAATAATAAAGAGTGGCACGTACATCTATGTTTCTTCAACCTCCTTCAAGCCAAACCAAATTAGATTTTGCTACATTTCCTATGCACATATTTTATGTATACATTTATTCCAGACTGACATTTTAAATATAAACAATAAATTATTATTATTATTATTGTATGCACAATACTATATCAATAATAGTAATAATACATTGTTTTTAGATTGATAATTCATAGCTTGAAGTTGAAAGTCTGTGACACAATATTATTATACACAATATTGAATTAACAAGACCAATAATAATAATAATAATAATAAGAAGAAGAATTCTGATTAATAATTCATGGTTTAAAAGTCTGGTTCTGGGACAGGTAAAGTTAAAAAAAAAAATCTATACATGAAATAAAATATTTTTTTATGTGCAAAAAAAAGAAAGAAAATTATCACTAAATGTCATTTCTAATCACAGGGGGAAAAAAAACATACATCTCTATGTATAAATTAAGATTAAAGTGGCCATGAACTGCATTTTAAAATTATTTTTTCTGAGGTCCACTTACAGTGAAATGTTATGAAGAAATTTTATATCAACACATTTAGAATTAATAAGCCATTTTGTATCCTGTTTTTGACCCTCTCTTTCAAACACTTGTTTTTATAGGCATGCCACATTCCAGACTTGGAAATAAAGGTCCACTGCTATGATTGGGAAACAATTTTGCATATTCAAATAATTTTGAACATCCCTGGCATTACATGTATGCAATTGTTTTAAAAACTTCCAATGTTGAAAAACATCTCACTACATAGTTAGCCTAACATTATGAAACATTCATGTCTATTACATATGCATATAAGTGTTGGTTGAGGCAAATAAACTAAGTATTTGAAGTACATTGTTTTGTGTAAACGGAATTATGAATGAATGTTATGACACTATATCACACTTGTTCATCCTTTTCGATGAAGTGAAAAACATATACATTGTCATTTACAGCAGTGGTCCCCAACCACTGCGTTTGCATCCATCTCGTATCTACATGACATGCGCAAATCGATTGGTGGGGCTAACGAGGTAAAGATGTAGAAGTAAGAGTTGATCTTCTCCAGAGGTGGTCTTTTATCGCACTATGATGTAATTGTCACAGTCATGCCGTGTCTCGTCACTTCCTGTTGCCTCCTGTGTGATCCATTGTTTCCGTTAGCGTTCTCGTTTGCCACTTGTTAGTCTCGTCAGGTGTTCCCCATTATCCTGTGTATTTAAACCCTCATGTTCTCCCTTGTCTTTGTCGATTGTTAACGTTTCCATGACGTTCCTGTCTCCGTGTTTCAAGTTTCCTTGAGTCTTGCACAGGTGTGTCATTTTCCTTTGTTTTTGTATTTAAAGTGTTTTCACTTTTGTTGAATAAATATAGTTTTACGTTGATTCCTGCCTTCCTCTCTCTCGTCATTCACCCACGTTACAGTAATAATGTGACAAAATCCAAAACGAGTCTGGATTTTTTGAGGAAGTTTTGAGTTCTGAAACTTACAGGGTATTTTTTTATACGACCTCTTATTGTATGCCAAAAAAAAAAAAAATCAAGAAAAAAAAATCTGATTTCTCAAATCATGACCCCTTTAAATAGCAATAACAGTATGACGCATGGAACCACAAAGGAAATTTCTGAACGACATTTGGGTTCGTTTTTTGTCTCTATGAACAGAGCGGGCAGGGAGAGTGTGAACCTCTCACTAATACTGTACCATTCCGGGGCATCATGGGACATGAGTCACAATCAGGATGTGTGAGAGTTGCTTGTGGATCAGTTGTTACATAAATCTGAGGGCAGATGGTACCCACAAACCGATCACGGCAACACCCACAGCGAAATGTGAGAGGTGTGTATATGTGCGTGTGCACAATTTGAATTCCTCAGCACTCAGAGCAGGAATCTCACTGGTTCATCACTGAGCTGGCTTCATGTTTGACAGATTAATGATTATTGTTGGCATTGTTTCAAGTTAAATTAATTAAGGCTGGAGCAGCTAAAATATTTTGGTTATTCAACAAAACTGATGCCTCTTTTATTTCCTGCTCCCAGCAAATGCAAAAAGGCAGGTGGCATTTTTAGAAATACTCTTCAGAGAGAGAATATAAATGCTCAATGACACATTGTCTGTCTGGCATGCCAGTTTTAATAGTTTCGCTATTCAAAATAGCTGTCATTTGTGCATATTGCCAGACTCTAAAAATGAAAACAAGAAAAAGGTTTTAGGTAAGGATGGGCAAAAGTTCTGGTTTTCTTTTTGATCCAATACCAAGTTCTATCAAGGCCAATATCTCCTCTGGCAATGCTTCTATTAAAATCTTTGTTGTTGTTGTTTGTTTTGATTTTACAATTACTAAACATAAAAGAAGTAATTATGGCCATTTAACAAAACATTTGAAAAACTTTTTCTTTTTTAATATAATAAGAATAATTAATGATTATACTTCCATTCCATTACAATTCAAAAATACAGTAGAAACAGTAATATTATGAAATATTATTACAATTTAGAATATCTTTCTATAGCTTTCCAGGAGCTCAATCGGTAGAGCATTGGTGTTTACAAAGCCAAGGTCATGGGTTCGATCCCAAGGAAAACAAGAACTGATTCAATGTGTTCCTTGAATGCAATGTTTGCCAAATGCATAAATGTAAATCTTTTAAAATAATATAACTTATTCTTGCGATGGCTGAGTTTTCAGTGTCACATGATTCTTCAGAATTAAATGATCTGATTTGGAACATTTGTCTTTTTTTAATTAATAAAAACTTACATTAATACAATGCTTAATATTTTTCAAAAGCATATATTTGAAATATTTTGTATCGTTATCAATGTCTTTAATGTCATTTCGATCAATTTAATTAATCCTTGCTGAATAAAAGTATTCCTTGCTTTAATATAACTGCCCCCAAACATTTTTATATTTTTGTTTTTCATTTAAAAATAATTACAGAAAATTATAATTCAGAACCTTTCATTTAAATTATTTATAACAAAAAAACACAATTATCATAAATAGTTTTAGAATAATATATAAAATTATATATATATATATATATATATATATATATATATATATATATATAAACTTTGAAAAAGACAGTAGCTTCATAGAACTATTTCTCTTTCACTCATCTGAACACAAGCATTCTGTTTGTGAATGCTTGTGTTCAGATGAGTGGAAAGAGAAATAGTTCTCCAGGTCTATGAAGCTACTGTCTTTTTCAAAGTTTATGAAGAAGTATATTTCCCTGCTACATAAACAAATGATTTTCAAATGTGAGTATCAATCCTCTCAATACACCATCCGCCCATCGTTAGTTATAGGTCTCACATTTACTTAGGGTGCGTTAACCTCCCTCTGTCAGTCTGGGAAGGGGCCATATGTAAACAGCTTTGGGAGTTGGCTGTTTTTCTCCCTCCTGTAGTTGACGTCAAAGAGGAAGACGGCGTCTGCTGAAGCACGTCGACAGCAGGCTGGATCTGGCACATGCTCGGCTGGGAGCAGATGAGAGGCTGACAGGCTCAAAGACATGCCGCTTGGATCTCAACAATACCAAGAATAATACAAGCGCAAGAGGAAACGCCCATGTAAACATCTCTAAATCATAGAAACACTGTCTATTTATACATCTCTTGGCCTCATTTTGGGGCCGTGATGGCACAGATTTTCATCAACGCAAGCATGACGAATTTATCAGCCTAGCAAATCAAGCAAGTGCTACTGACAGATTTTAACTCCATTATCAGGAGCATATGAGCACAAGAACTTATGAGGAGAACATGTAGGAATAGGACCAGCTAGATAAAAAAACTTGATTCAAAAGATTCAAACTTGCATATTAGCGTCACAGTCAAACATGTGAGAGCAATATGCAAACAACTCCAAATAATGACACTTTTGACAACAGCTCTTCCATATTGTCTTTACCAAAATATCCAGAGAAACATACTCCATCAACAAAATGGCTTCCCCAATACAAACTATGAAAAATGTACCTCAAGTAGTTTTGACTGTTGAAAAAAGTATAATGCGACAAACAGAGTTCTGTGACTTTACTATAATCCTCAATGGTGTAAGTATTTCTAATCTCAGATACATTACTGTCCAGAGAGTTCTCAGTTATACATCAAGAATCAACTCAAATCTCTTTAGAGAAATAAAAACGACACAAAAGGCACTTTTTTACACACAGTAAGAAAAGTTTGATGAGGAATTTTCATATTGAAATCTATTAAAAAATGTTTCCTTTGAGAAAAAGGAGTATATGCTAGGATACTTTTAAGTACTTATTAAAATAATATACATTAAAAGGATATATAAAATATATTTTTGGACATCTAATTGCATTTAGATATAGAACTAAATGAAAATGTATCATATTTGAATTTGAATCCATCATATTTTTTGGACACACTGAAGTAGGTCTTCAGTATATATTTATATGTAATTTCATTAATACTTTCATTGTTTTTAAAATATAAAGTGTACTGCCAAGCATAGCTTTAATGTAATTTCTATGCAACTTGTCATGCATTTAAATATATTTGTAATTACACACTTGTAATGATGAAGTTGCAATTTAGTACATTTAACACACTTAAATACACTTTAAAAAGTTAACTTTTTAATAATGGCAAATTAAAAGTTGTACTCCCTAAAGTATATTTTAAATTAATTTTTTTATAATACTCATTGTTATTTATTAAAGGTACTAAAGCACATGTGAAATGAAGTACATAATTTAAATCTTTACTTTAGTGTTAATTAAAATTACATTTTAAATTAATACGCTAAGTAACATACTCATGAAAGTGTCTCTCTTTAAGTACACTTAAATGGCCTTTTTATTCATATGTTATGTGCAAGTACATATTTTGTTTTCATCATTGTTTACCAATTTTTATTTATTTGTATATGCATAGAACATTTTAAATTATGAACATCTCTCTTCTGAAATTTCAGCAGAAGCCTCCTTTCGCTCTCATTTTAAGATGAAGCATCTGAGAAATTTACACAATCTATTTTGTGATTGTTCTTTCCTGCAGGTATGTTCATTTTTCTACCAAGGGAGCTTAGCAGTTGCGCAACTAAATATCAATATATGCTATGTGCTTAATCAAATCTAATCACTCATGATGTTGTGAGCATTGTTACCTTCATTAGAGCTAGAACAGAAGCTACTTTAACGGTATAATAACTTCACAAACAGCACATGTGCGTCCGGCCCGCAATAAGGCCTCCCTATTAGTCACGTAATAGAAAATGGGATCCTCTTCTGTTTATCGTTTTCCCTTCTATATGAAAGATGCATATTGCACAAGGGTACGATATCATCCGAGCGCTTGGGGAGAAAGGAATGTCTCAGCTCAAAATAATCATTCTCTCACAGTCTGGGTGACATTCAATTTGATTCAAAGCACTCGAGTCATGTTAATATCTCTGCACATTGCAAGCACTGATGTAAGCCACTTCATAACAGAGGAGCCATTCAGATCCACTGAATACCAAGTGATGATTTGAGAAGCACAAAGGAAGCTCAGCACTATTTAATTACACAGTACGTAGGAGAGGAATGCCAGTGGAAACTGACATTCTAACAGACTTCAATGGCTCTTGAGGTCAAAAGTTTACTCTAGGGCTGTTTGCATGTTGGCACATCTCTGGAGGTTCAAACACGTGTGCGTATAATTTCACTGGTGAAAACACAACCGTGTTAGCTGCCACTCTCGTTTCTGGCTCTGGGAACCGTCTGATGCTTTCATTAAATATAATTACACAATCCATCAACCAGCCGCCATTTCCCATTCTCATTAAACACATTGCTTAAATGAAAAAGAATCTTAGTGTTGAAGATGAAAGATGTGGTCTTGATGAAGCAGGAGAAAAGGTCTCCTCAATGTTCATTTAGCCTTATGAAACGGATCAGCAGGTGTGACTGAGAAATCTCCAGCCGTTGGCATTCTGGCCCCCCTCTGCTGTTCTCCATCCAGCCTCATAATACCACAGTGCGTCCAAGAGGAGGGGCGCGGAGATGGAAAACGCTGCTAGAAGAGCGTAATGAGGTGCACCTGGTGCTTATTGGCTCATCACTGCTGCCACGAAACTGCTTCTCTTCAACACCAAAGAGATTCCAGTGGTGCATGAATGCATGAAGGGACCCCAGACCTCTGGACCTGCAGTCCCATTTTCATCTTTGCTCTTTGGATTTTCATTACCCCATTCATGGGCCCGCTAACTTGCCTTTGTTTATTTTATTTTGCCATATAAAAGCCTTTCTGAGGCATGTCACTATTAATCCCATTGTGGATGTGTTCACTTCCCATCACCCTGGCTAATTAGAGATCTACTCATCTGCAGTTAATGGAAGATTAGTCCACAAATTAGGACTTCTGTAAGCTTATCCTCAGGAAGGCAAGACCAGTCTAAGATCACAAATACACTAGAAAAAAGACTATTTATTTCCATGCACTTTGCAAAAATCATACCTTTTAATAGCTTGTCACTGGAGGAGTACCTTAAGATAACATCCTTATCTTCCCCTAAAAGATGCATATTGGTGCCTCAGAGTTGTAATATGTAACCTTTAAGGTAGGAAAGCTTGAAAACAGACTGAGGTCGCTTTATTTCTTCTTGATGCGCGAGTGAAATTGGTTTGTGTTTCACAAAACTAAAATATGCCATTTTGCTTGAATATACTTGTGTCGTCTTTGCTTGTTTGTTCATATACATTATTATTATTTTAAGCATGGAATGTCTAAACCTCCTCCACTGCAAGCATCAGCTCCCAAAGTGTGCCCGAACAAGAGATAACATACTCCTAATATATAGTCTTTCTTTTGGTTCACCTTTTAGTGAACGCTACAACCCCTTAATCTCTAAACATGTGTAATATAGTAATCCCTCGCCACTTCGCGGTTCAAGTTTCACGGCCTCAGTGCATCGTGGATTTTTGAAAAATGTTAATCGAAAAATACAAATTCAGAAATAACGCCATATCGGCAGCCGTATTGCGGAAAGCAGCGTTGCTTCATCGTGATGCGAGAGAAACTGTTTCCCAGACAAAGAGAAAAACTCTCTCAAAGGCTTTGTACATACCCACGGACACTCAGACAAGACACGTGATTGGTTCCCGACGCGAGATCGACCAATGAGAACACGAGTGGAGTGGGAGCCTTATCGCCTCTCTCAGAAGCAAGTGATGACGATACAGCGCCGATATCTGACGATGAGGCACTTCCCGAACTGATTTAAAGGCCTCATTATACCAGTGCAGTAACACCACCACCATCATCATCATTCATCGAACCGCACAGGTCTGTCATCGTTGTCATTACCGGAGTCAAGTCTCAAGATACTACTGTCATTAATGAGTGTAGAGCACCATAATACGTATTGTATGAGAGAGAGACAGTAAATGTATACTATTAAGGTTTTATAATTAAATAGATTTAATTAAAATATATATAAAGTATACGGACATTCCTAGGGGGGCCAATCCTACTTCACAGATTTTCACCTATTACACTAGGATGTAGGTTCCGGTCCCCATTAATCACGATAAACAAGGGATCACTGTATATTAATTACTTGGACTATTGCGCTATGTAGCAAGCTGTTTATGAAAACAGTGTTTGTTTTTTTTGGGATGGAAGGGATGACTTTGCTATTGAAGGAGTAGAGCAGCTAAATAACAATTAGACATTTCGACCTGAATTATCATGGTAACACAAATTGCTTTCATGTATTTATGACATCATACCCTCGGGCAGCTTTCACTGCTGATTCCACAATAGGCATTTCCTGTGATGCATAGCATGTACTTGAATGTGGCGGCACAGGCATCAAGAGAGGGCTGTGATCCTTTTGGGTTGGAGCGTAGATGTTTTGTTGATTTTAAATCTCAGTATTTAACAGTATTTACCAGAAATCATTTACTGCACCTTTAATGTGTTACTTTTTTTTTATTAGACAACTGAACATAAAAGGGGTCATAATCAATCTTTCCTTAATCTTAGATAAAAGATAAGATAAAAGGGTTCACACTATGAAAAATAATTCCAAACTTCTCCACCTGGGATATTTATTCAAATCTAAGCTGTATAAAAACCTGAAATCTGACATCAGATGAACACAGGACCATTTAACTTGCCTAACATTACGTTGGAAAATAAGAATAAAGACAGTCTCGCTTTAAAATTACACATTACATTCATTCTCAGCTCTTTTGGCTCTTTGTCCCTTTTGTCTACTTGGAACGATGTGCGTTATTGCAAATGTCTTGTGGAAACCGGCCACTTTTGTGGAACAGTATAGGAAAACTGCCAGGTTCTCCTGGTGAAATGTCAGCTGGCTTAGAGGCTGACCACACATCTGCCAACACAAAAGTGAAAGCGTACGAACCCGGAGGAGATTCCTCAGTGGAATTCTTTTATAGTCATCCATGCCTCACATCAGAGAGGTTTTAACTACATTACTTCCTCGAGCCATGCGTGCCGATGGCAACCTGAGTGTACTACTTTTGTCGGTGATGTGCTAATACACAGATTAGAGATATCACTAGATATTGCAAACAAGAGGGGGGAGATAGGCTTAGAGTAACCAAACGCTGACTTCCTGTTAAAATCACAGTATTAACACACTAAACACTCCCTTGGGTCTGCTCAAAACAGAGGTCTCTGGGAAGTTTACTCGTCTTTCCAGTTTTCATCATTGGGATTACATTTTTAGCCTGGATTTGCCAACCTTTTGATTTAAAATAGTAGCATTTATTTATCTCATAGAGGAAATCATTAGCGCAAATGTCATGTAAACTCTCTCAAAAAAGAGAATTGTTGATGATATGCAAGTGAATAATCACACGGCGGATTTTATGAAGCAGATATTGGTTGTTGCACATACCTGTACGAGGTTCCACCCCTCTAACGATTCAGCGATGATTGAAGTCACTGATGGACACACGCCGCCAAAGATCATCAAATGTTTCGGACCGTAGCAGATCGCATCAAAGAAGGCCCGCAATCCCTTTGCATTGTCACACTGAAAAAAGAAAAAGGAAAAGAAAAAGTCATACATCTTTAGAAATACACTGTTCATAGTATAGACATCAGCAGGTGTAACAGTGTAACTAACTCGTTCACTCGTGAGAGCTTTTTCTTGATATATTTCTTCATGTACAACCATATTGCACAACCAAAAATCCAAAGCATGTTTATTTCATAATATGATGTAATGGTAGAGTGTAAATGGAGGAAAGAAAACATGGACCTCGAATTTCTGAATGTGAAAACATGGTCTGATGTACAGGACAGCCCTACTGCTATGCGCCTATTTCATATCACTATGGCAACGCTCTTGGCTCTGTAGATGTGCTGAAGGAAAGAAAAGATATAGCAGGGCTATTGATTGTGATGTGAGCCCCTAACTGTTTTATCTTTGATTTTATGATGTTTGTAATGATATTTCAGTCCTTGGTAAACATCTCTGAAGCAGTCAGATTGACCTGATTCAATCCTTGTCGAAACCAGAAATGTTTCAACACTACACAGTGATCTGGTCAAGAATTTCCTCTTGCCTTTTAACCTTGCTTGCTAAAGTGCCTTCTTGTCTTGTTTTAACCAAAGAACATATTTTGTTCGTTTAAAAAGCCAGGATAATTCATAGATAAATTCACATTTATAGATAAAGCCAGGCTTAGGCCTTAGTTCAATTAGAACGTTTAAGTAGCTTTCATTAACACTACTGGATTAAATCTTGAGAAAAAAACAAACAAATGGCACTGGCTGCCATATTTTATTTGTAATATTACAAAATTCAATATTATTTTGAAAGTTCAAACAACTCAAAGTCTTAGTCTGAGACTAGGCTTAAACCATGTCTGATATTGGTTTAATATCGGTCGATATTTTGATAAATTGTCAGGGTTTGGGGAAGGAGCAAGGACTCAAATGCAGGGGAAACAGGGTTTTATTGAAAAAGAAACAAAAACTCAAACATAAACCTCCCCGAGTGGGGAAAACATGACATGACTCGACTGGCTAGAAGCACGACACGACAAGCCTAACTGACAGGTAGGAATGACAACGAAGCGACTCAGGACGGCAAACAAGAGGAGACTAAATACACAGGAGGAGAGGCAATTGATGAGAAACACAGCTGGAATAAAATCAAACTAATGACAATGAAACAAGACAGGCGGGTAACAGACAAGACATGAACATGCAGCCAATTAAACAAAGACGACGTGCAGCTGGTGACAACCAAACTGCGCGTGACAAAACACAACAAGAAAGCACGCGACCGATGGGAACGCAAAGCTTGAAACCGCGCCCACTCACATGACAAAGCTCGCAAGAACGAGTAATCACCTGTTCTCACGAGCTCACGACAAGGACGAACACACGAGTTATGAATGTCCGAATCCCGACACAAACCGAAACTAGACAAGATCAGACATCATAACCCGCACATAAGACGTTACACAAATAAGCGCGCGCGGCTCGAATCCTCGAAGCCGTACGCACATACATCAAACACGAGACATTATGGTAGTGCCAGAGCTCTGCCACAAAACCAATAAATGACTAGACTGAATGCGGCAGAACCCTGACATAAATACTCCTTTTTTGTTCCAAAGGAAAAGTCACACAAGTTTGGAGCAACATAAAGATTTGGTTTTACTTAGTTCAATTATGGCATTTAAAGTCCCCATGAAATCATAATTGAGATTGATTTGCTTCTAGTATGAATATTTCAGCCTTAAGGTTATCTAGTGTGCTCCAAAACAATGACAAAATTTGCATTTAGAAGATAAAAGCATTCAAAACTCTCTCTTCAGCCAAAATGGGTCAAAGATTTTGATGACGTCACTCTGCACTTCAGCTTCTCATCAGATTTCCTGTCCAATCAAATTCTTGTATTTAGTGTTTTATTCTGTCACATATATTGCTATGTTGAGACCGAAAATCATTCAGTGGATCAGTGATTGGGCCTATTCTCTCACAGACAATGTCACTACCATTGTCTAACTCCTGCTGCTCGTGTCTCCCACTACCCTACTTAGCATTAGCAATTCAACTTTCAGGATCTCTTTTGATCAGAAACACAGTCAGCTTTACTCGTGGATATGGACAATGAAAATATGCTTGACTGTCTTTTGACATTTTGGTGGTATTACCTTATTTATACTAGAACAATTCATCTGGTATAGGTCTATACACTTTCTCCAAACTGCTACTCTATAAACGTTGTGCTTTACCGCATGCAAAACATAAGGCCAACTTTGAGAGAGATTTTTAACTTAAGAAAGTGGATCAAAAATATATATGCTGAGGGACAATAGCAAAACATAAGCTCCAAATACATCTGCATTAACCCATGCTCGCTCACAGGAGTGGAGCGAGCGTTTTCAGTTAATTCTTATGAAAGTTGAGCTTCTCGCTCCTGCTTGCTTCACTGCTCTGCTCGCATCACGCCAGTCTGCATGCGCAGTCGCCATCTATTGCATGTGTTTATACCAAATCCTTTAAAAACAATACCAGAGCGCAAAATCCCAAATCTGACATTTTCCAGAATAGGATCTGGCTCAAATTAAGCACTGGTGTAAATATGCTTTCCATTGGGGGGAATGAATCTGGTTTCACGTTACTGTCACACAAACCGTCACACCGCACACACAGTCTGCTCCAGTCCAGAGGCACAATAGCACAGAGCGAATCATATACGCGACTTGGCGCAGACCACAAAAACATATAGGATCCATTTGAATCCTACACAGAATGCTATATTTTAAAGTGTTATGAAGGAGATTAAGAGGAGAAACAGTTAGACAGACTCAGCATTAGAAACAGCACTGACAAGTAGAAGGGATAACACAGGTCTCATGCACAACCATAAATTACACACTGTGCAAACTACACATCCTCAGCATGATTACGATCACGGTTTTGCTTTGGTAATCTAAAAGGGGACTGTGAACCTCCAATGCGGCTTTGCGGAGGTCTGGTCAAGCTGTGATTTAACGAAACACTATTTATTTGATATGTGATATAAACGAAACACACTTCAGTGGGACTTTAAGTAGCATTGATGGAGACAATTCGAAAATTCATTGCTGCTTGATATATATTTACATGATATGAGTTCCCCGAACTCCTTGGAGAAGCTGTGTATCTGTGTGTGTGTGTGTGTGTGTGTGTGTGTGTGTGTGTGTGTGTGTGTGTGTGTGTGTGTGTGTGTGTGTGTGTGTGTGTGTGTGTGTGTGTGTGTTAATATGGTCTGTATTGGTGAGGTGATTAACTGACACCATAAGGAGACGGAATGACTTGTTCTCGACAAGCCACGTGGAAGGTCACTAACCCGTCAACCATGTGATCAACGAAGATATGCTTCTGACTGTCTGCTATTGTGTGGAAAATTACTAGTTTTGTTTATCTTTCTTTCTTAGCCAATCAGAATCATTTAACCGTCATCATTGACGTAGTTAGTACCCTCTGTTAAAATATAATTGCTGTAACAATGTTATTGTATTTGGGGCGGCCTACGAACTCTTTGTAAAACTTGAAGGTGGCTTCAACTAAACTTCACTAAAATGTCTTCTATTGACTGCACTTCTGACTCCTGGTCTTCATTCAACATACCTGCTCCTCGGGACTTAACTGTAATTCCCCTACAGCATCTTGAGACAAAACAATGATAAGATAAATCAGTTAAAACAACTCAAACATGCATCTTAAGCATTGTCTGCGAACCCAGGGGGAAATGTGCAAATAATGATTGGATTTTTTTGTTGAAAACAAAGGATGTGTTGAAAAAGCAACCTGATTGGACTGGCCAATTTTAGAGACTTTTTTTTAAAGCTAAAACAATTGCAGCTTAATCGTAGTCCAAAGTTGTATTCTCAATCAGGTTGAACAAGCATGACACTTCTGTTTCCAGTACGCCTTTATTAGAGCATTTGTGTTGGCCATTTCTGGCCCACAACCAATGATGATACAACAGACGTACATCTCTATTTCTGACACTCGATCGCACTTGGTAGTATTCACTAGCCAGTGAGCTTCAGCGTCAGAAATAGAAGTGTTGAAAATAGACTGAGGTGTATGAAGAGCAGGAATATGAGATGAGGCACTGCAGGCTGAGTCTACTGAAGTGATGCTGTTCATAATGCTGAATAAAACAGCAGGCTTTTAAAAGATCTCATTTGCATATTTCCTCCATATTCACTTAATTCTGATCATCAGTAACCATGAAAACACTAAGGACAAAGCAGGCTTTTCTTATTGTTTAACGAAAAATTGTCTGTTCTCCAACAAGATGTGATTACAGCAGGGGTAGAAATGAAAGAAGTGAAATATGCTGTAATAAGTGATGAACAGGTAAGCGCCTTGAGCAATTAAGGACTACTGTGAAACTGAAACCATCAATTTATGCTTTATTTCAACCTACTGACCACGACTGCTGTCTTCAGCCATACCCGTGATCATTCGGTCTGTGATGAAGCTCTAGATACAAATACCATTCCTGAACATTCAAGCTGAATGAGATCTGAGGTAATTGACCAAGAAATTGTGGTGCTCATGTGACTGAAACACATTCTGCACTGAAATCAAGGCACGTTTGAATCCCAACAATCCCAACATGGTCATTTGCCTTATAAGGCGCACATCCACGATCTGCCAAGCAGGCTTTGACCATGTTGTCATGGGAACATCTTTTTTTGAACGTTAAATGAAGGATAAAGCAATGTATCACTGATAGACATTGCATTGGATTGGCTGCTAAAATCATAGGGCTATTAATCAGTATTTGGAAGTGACGTTCGATGGCTTAATTTTAGATCTGGCAGAGCTGGTGTCAAACTGACAGACTTCACAACAATAGACCACCATAACTTGTAAAAACATTTTAACAACATAACAGCAGTGGATTTAGTCACTGATGCTTCTTTAAACCTTTAAACCTACAAGGCATTTTTGGAGTTGTTTTGACATACATAAAAGTAAAGGTGCATAACTCCAAAACTATAGAAAGAAAAGTCAAAAGAAAGGTATAGAATATATTGATAGAAAACTAGAAAATCATTTCATTTGGACATTCTCGTGCTGAAAGACTGCTGATAAAAGACAAAAAAAATTGTGTGCTCAAGGGAAATTTTACATATCTTTCTTATTTGACATGCAATGCAATGTCAAATAACTCAACTCATAACTAGTATTCAATAGTAAGGAAATAAGGTAGGAGGATTATTCTTTTTTGCCCTACATGTGAGCTGCATCTTAATCAAATTGTGGCGATAACAAAGTAATCAAAAGTTACAGCATTTGGAATCAAGTAATCCTTTTTGTTTAGCCGAATGTTCAAAAAGCTCTCAAAATAAGTGTTTCCACAAGAAATTTCTTTAGATCTAAGTGTTGAATTACAGTGAGGTTGGGCTCTTTTTAAATGTGAGAATAATGATATAGAATAATTAAAATAAATTGTGAAATTAATGAAATTATGTAAATAATGATGGGTTCCATTTCCCACAATCTTTGTGTGTTTCATGAAGTTACGAGCGAAAATGTGAAAAATACTGCATCCATACATTGTTTACATATATGTTTTCATGTATAAAAGCTCGATCAAGTTCAGTCAAAGCCCAAAACAGCTTGTATTGTACTCTGAGACTTTTCAAATGACATATGACATGAACTGTATGATATATATAATATTTAACTTTAATTTATTTTGATTTCAGTTATGGTTTTAGTAATTTTACTAGATAATTTTTTTTTTTTTTTACTTTATTCCAATTACAGAAATGTTTTAATTTCATTTTAGTTAATGATAAAAACACTGCCACTTATTTGAAAAGCTGTTCTGTCTCATTACAATCTCTGCAAGTAAGCTGATAAATCCGACTCAACATGTATTGATGCATTTCCTAAGTATATATGTATAAAGTCTGTAAATGCACAGTCCCCTTCATGTTTATAAAAGCCCCCTCTGCTTCATCTCAAGGTCAAAATCGTACTGTCAGGGTTTACATGGTTTGTTCTGATAAATTCCATTATAAGTGCCTGGGTAAAAAAATGTTTTTCTGTGTGTGCCACTAATGCTGAAGCTGCAAAGTTCCTTTAACTATCTTGGTCAATTTTTGATTTTTGGCCTCTACAACTTCCATAGATCAGGAGGAAAAATGATAAAGCCAGACCTCAAGCTCTGAAGCACAGATTATGTGTAGATTCAGTGGATCAGTTTACTGAACACAGCAAATATTTCCTCCCGGAACAATATGTTATAAGGTACTAGGTCCATCAGGAAATATTCACTATAACGAACTGGCTATTTATAGAAGCAGAACAACTGGTATAATTTCCATATTAAACTGCATCTCTATTAACAAGCATGCTTTAGTCAGATTATGTACTAGTTTGATTTGCTAATTTGCTGCGTATATCGGATGTATAGCTGACAACGACAACAATTCACCTGTGTCTTTGACCTTTGACAAAGTGTCACCTGAACACCGGGGCTGTCTCAGAGAGGATGCCAATGAAGAAGGTGTGAAAACAAACAGTCACAAAAATGTTTTCAAACACACAGTATCAGTACTTCTGTGTAGAAAAGGATTCAAATTATTACAGAAGTATTAAAGTTTATAGTTCAGACGTAAACACTGATATCTACAGTACCAATTACTGTGAAGTAATGCTGGCTATTGAGGAAGATTTTATTATTTAGAAAATAAGTATTTTACTATAATATAACTATACGTTTGAACACTATTATTTCTCTAGCTTTATGCTGACTTTGGTCTGATATTCTGCTAAAGCCTGTCATTCTTCAGCCAGCCATGGTTGAAGAATATCCATAGGGTGTGTGACCATTTTGGGAAAGTTGTATAGGTATATATCTGTGAGATCGCGAGTTGTCTCTACTGAGGCTACTCCGGACTTATGTTATATGAACAATAAAGTCTGATTCTGGTATCAAAGACCTTTAAGAAGTGATTTTTACAAAGAGAGAAAACCACAACAGTACACAATGCAAGAGGTTCAAGGCAATTTTGGACAGATTTCTGCCCTTCCAACAATCCTAGATAAAGTCCTGATTATCTTGATGGCTCTACAGAATATCTCAGCAGATTTTCCTGTGGCGTGAGGTGAGTTAAGCAGACTGAATCTGCAGGAAGAACGTTGGAAGCCACCCTGATCTCGAACACTATAAATGCCATTTCTTCTTGCTGGTCATCTTAGATGATTTTTAAAAAATTGTGTGGACTCAGCTTAACTTGGCACTTCAAATAACAGTGACAATTGCATCATTACATCATTAGTGTTACATGTCAGTTGTGTCCTTGTCTTCATCCTGTTTCCTCCTGTGATCTCCCAGTGTTTCCATTCACCTGTCACGTCAGCAATCACCTCGTTAGTCTTGTCAGCTGTGTCTAATTTCCCTCATTCAACCTTGTGTATTTAAACCCCATGTTTCCTTCAGTCTCTGTCTATAGTTGTCCGTGGAGAGGTGTGTGTCTCCTGGTCGTGTCCTGTTTCTATGTTCATTGAGTTTTGCACAAGAAGTGCCGTTTTGTTTTGTATATTTAAAGTGTTTTTGTTTATCATTTTAGTTATCTCCTGTGCCACCCTCTACTTTCCTCATCCCTACACCAGTGTGACAATTAATTAGCAAGTTCAATTGTCAACGAATCATTCATTCAATCGATTTATTCAAAAATGATGTTTAATAGAGTAATTAAACAATTGAGTCATTGAATCATTAATTAATTATTTTCTTTTACATAATTCAAATTAATTCAGAACCTCTAGTAAATTACATGTTATTTTATTTAGTTGTCTGTTCAAAATCTTGGGAAAAACGTAATCTCAGTTTGAAACAAATTATGATTCTCAATTTATCAAGAATCGAACAGCTCTAATCTGACGGGGAAAAATTAAATAGAAGAGGACACATAAATTTGAAATTGCAGAAGCAAATGACTCGGAAAGACAGTAGGCTAAGGATTATTAATGGAACTATTTCCTCGGACATCTTCAGCATCATAAAATGGCCACCCGAGGTATTGTGGCAACAACAAGGGATAATCACGGCAAGCTAACCATGATGAAACGGCTTGTTAACAGTGGCAACGGCAGCAGCTGCACCTGTCGCAAGTCAATGGCAAATTACTGCACCCAAGTATGCAACCTGAAGACTTCAAGACTGAGAGAGCAAGAGAGAAATTAGAAATTATCATGGAGTCCGCTCTTTATAAAGAGGTTTAATGAACAAAAAAAGACCAAAAGAACATGCACATACAACTGAAGGAAGAGGAAATCAATTAGAAAACAGCTTATCTTCCATTCAATAGCCTGCATGTCTGCTGATGACACCCTGTAAAGGTTTTTCATTGGCCTGTAATCTTATCAATGGTCATGGAATACTTATCTTAAACCTTCTCGTGTTATGGAGTTCATTTTTTTACTCTAAGCTTTTCTATTGTTAATAAAACAACCGACAAAGATAGCAGTCTGCATTTTGATGTTCATAGGTTAACAGTTTAGACAAATGAGTCTTCTGCTAAATCCTGCTGAAAGACTGTTTAGATAAAAACTAGATAGCTAGATAGATAGATGTCATGCAGATAAAGTATGACATTTTTTAGCCAGCACAAGGATTCAGCATCTCTCAGGTGATTATTGTAAATATTGTATTTTGTTTTAAATGGATAGCTAATAAAACTAACTAATAAATGGCATTTATTGCTCCATAAAATGTTTAATTTCTCCTTAAAACACTCAGTATAAATTTATGTGATTGGTCAGGAGAAATGTAATGTGCACTAAATCACTCTCTTGTTTACTTTTCAATATACGTGCACTATACAGGGGATATGAAGTGATAAAATGGGACAGAGCTATTCTGAAGGAAAATAAATAACCTAAATGACATGCATTATCTAAATGAATAAACATTTAACAGTACTGCATCTATTACTCATCTATCTGTCTATCTATCGATCAAGTGCAGCATCTTTCTGTATTTAAAGTCTTTGTAGTTACATGAAAAAACAGCTAAATTTAAAAAAATGAATATGTTGAGGTGACACTCCTTAAAATTATAATTACAAAGCTAAAAGTGATTGTCCAAGAATGTCAAGCCCCACCAAAAACTTTTCGCAAACTATTTGTCTTTAAGAAAGGATGCCCTAAGACCTTATCAAACTCTAAGCATTGCACATCAAGAGTTTAGCTGGAGAAATCAAATAAATGCTGCCATTATGTCCAATTTCATCGTTTAAAATCATAGAGCAGAAAGAGATCCATGCAATCGTGCAAATGCTGACTGTTACGTTTCCTCCAGAGCAGGAATTGATCCAATCTCAGCCACAAACACCATCATCACCCAAATCAAACCACTGCCAAAATGTCTATTGTAGAAATACTTCTTAAACAGGGAACAGTTCAAATGGTTGCAATTTCAAAATAATGCTATTATTCATTGCACTGAGATTCTTTGTTCATAGATATTGTGCAGTTCATTTCTTTTCTTAAATCCTAAAATAAGGCTGTATGGTTTAGTCCATTTTATCAATAACAAAAGTCCTAAATTACCTTATGTCCGGGCACAGCAAGTATGGTAGGGAGATAAAAGGGCCTACAATGAGGGTCATGTACGGTGTTCTTGTGCAAAAGCCAAGGGCTTTATCTCCAATTGCATCTAGAGTACAGAGGCATGAGGGCAAAAACAGCCCTGTGCATTTATTCCCCTTCACCGGGCTCAGGGATCCATCGAGCTCCACTCATGCGCATAAATCCACCTCGATTTTTAAGACCCCAAGACAAGTGGCTTGGGCTTTTGGACATTTGTGATAGCAAACCAGCACCATGCTTGCTGTGGGAATTTTTGCTTGAGATGTTCACACCTTTGTGTCGAATGAAACTGAACCAAGTACCCTGGATCTGTAACATTTGAGCATGCTGGAGCAGCTGAGAGGGTGCATTGATTGACTAATACCATGAGCATACAACAAAACCAAAGCTTGTCATCCAGCGTCCATTCAAAGTTTTTTGTCATGTTGGTCAACTACACAACTAAACACAGACTAGGGGCAAGATTCACTAAACAGGGCAAATTAGCATGAGAACGCAATCCCATAAAAGCGCAGATGGGGGTGGAAAGTTTTGCATGTGATCTACTGATGACGGATCATTTCCATAAAGACCAACGCTATCCAACTAAAGTTAGCGTCTGGTTTAAGACGTGGGTTTTTTATGATAAATAATGACGCAAAGACCAGTAAATTGACTACCATAATTTTTTGCCATTCAATTCAATGTCATTTTTAAGAAATTGTTTTAATTTAATGACTCAAAAAATGACAACTTTGTTATGTGGTGTATCCATCAGGACAAATTAATAACATATTTCCTAACACATTCAATACATGCGAGTGTAAACATCTTAACTATTTATAAAAATGTTTTAAAATATGCTTTCAAGGTAAAAAGTACTGTTTTTCCAAACTACCATGAATTTTTAAAAGCATAAATATCATTACATTTTTGGGGGAGTTATTCTGATGTATTTTAAAACACTTACTGACCTTTGTCATTTTCTCTGCATGTGGGCAAAAACCTGGAGCTACTGAGTGAATCAAACACCACACGTAATATAGCTGCTTAAGCACAACTATGACACACTCCTGAACTTTGGTGGTAAATAGTAGTGCTTGAGGGGGCTGTGCCAAGACTAGTGTTGAATATCTGCCATTTTTTTCATCTCCGGCTCAACCCAGATTGGTTGTGAACTATAAAAGCCATATTGTTTTGAGTGCACTGAACCATTATTAGTGGTTTGCGGTTGTCAGAGGGATCTCGTTTTATGCCGTAAATCTTATACAATGGCTTGGCTAAAGGATGAAAGATGGAAAAATGCATTTAACAAAAAAAATCCCCAATCCATCACCTCTTGAGGAAGCTGTGCTCGAGGCTGTGTTGAGCAAGAGGGAAGCATCAAGCAAGTTACATCGCGGTGACATCAAGGTATTTTCAGACTAAGAGATTTTCAAAGGCTCCCACATGAAGATGAACGACACTGTACACAAACAAACTGTAAGGAGAGCTATTAGTATACTGTTATGAAGAAGGCTTAAAACAATATATCTTTGTAATTGGTGGAAATGTGGAAAGAGACAGAGCGAGAAGGATGGCTGTGGAAAGGAAGGCCATTATCAAGTTAATTATTTCTTGGCCCGAGGTCCTCCATTTTCCCCAGGATGTCTCCTCTGGAGAGCCAGGGAAGGGAGGCAGGGATAATTACTGCCATTTTGGATAATTGTGGTGATGTGGCGCCCGGTACAGAATCAGGCCGTGATAAAAAGCACAGCATAGGCAGGGATGAGCTCGGGCCAGCCTGCGTTTGGCCCTCTAGAGTTCCTCTAAGTGGAACGCCATCAAGTTCCTTTTCTCAGAAGCCCATTCGTTGCAGTACTTCCCTAAAGCAGTCCCATGGCCTGAAAAACTTCCCTTCAGACTAAAATCTCTTCTTCCAAAGTGGTAATTTAAACAAACGTGATAAAATGAAATGCAGTCAGTAGATAAGTCTATGATTAATACGTTCAAACATTAATTCTTTACAGAAAGGTGACTTCTAGAGTACCTTTAAGGCTGAAGGTGCCAAGAGTTGTGAACACAACTGAATTATCTTCCCAGCTGCCACAAAAGATACATTGCAGAGACCCTGAGTAACCCAGGACTCGTAAGTTCCTCCTCCTTGCTGACAGCTAACGTGCCGTTGATCCATTGCTTTGCTGGCGACAGGTTATTACTTAGACTACCACTCCCTGTCTGAACAGAAATCCCATTTCTGAGCCTAAGCCTCACCCTAAACGTTCATACCGCTTCCATTTATTTCTCATTACGACTGGTGCCATGTCTGAGGCCATTAAACATCCTGAACGAGAAGAGAAAAATGTTTTGTGAGCGATGATATACATACAGCGGATGCTCATTCATAAAATCAGTGAGATGTCTGATAGACCCTTGTTTCTCCAGCGGGACTTAATGATGCTGAGGCTTCCAACAGGGAAATGGCAACTCTAGAGCATGTGCTGGTCATTCTATGAGACAATCGGTCCAACTGTTGCAGTCGGGGTAAAATATTCTTCTCGCTCAAGGCACATATACGCACCCATCTGCTCCAACCCATAATGCTCAGAGTAATGGCCACCATTCATCAACTTGACTTCTCTTGGACACGAAGCATAGCAAAGGGTGGACGGCTGAGTGACATGGTCATATTAAAGTCGGTTCTGAGACTCAAATTATTTGAAGTCTTGTGACAACAATGTCCTGCCTCTGTCCAGCATAACTCATAATATAAATTTAATCAGCTGCAATTTGAAGAAAGAGGGATGCACACAGACATGGGTCAGTGTTTCCTACTGTGCACAAAAATACATCTTTCTATCCAGTGGTCTGACGATATAAACGAATATAACATATTACAAGTGTAGATTGATACAGAAGAGAGTGATTCTTATGAACAAGTTATTTTAAAGAAACAGTCAAAAAGACTTGATTTGAGTATGACAAATCTTTCACTGAATGAACAGTGATAATATTTTTTATGGTTTCTATACCTTATGTAAAATCCAATCCAGTTTTGGGGAGTAACTAACTAAAAGTACAGAAGCTACTATAACTTTAAATCAATCATAATAAGCTGCTTTTTCCAAAAAGTTGCAGTATAGCATGACTTTTCTGTGCGCATGCTTGCTTGTCCTCTCTAACATATGATTAAAGTTAGTTAGTCAATATTTCATCATTTCAGTGAAAATGATCAGTTGAAATCTATTACCGAAAATGTTCGTTGATGACTATTATTGTCGAAAGACTACATATAAAATAGCCACCAAAATTAATGTTGGTAACAGCAGTTTGACTAAAAGTAATGACAAAAAGTTGACAAAATTGCAATGACTTTTCATCGACTAAATCTATGAAAGAGTAAAATTACAAAAATGTGAACCATAGTGAGAGACATTATCCACAAATGGTGAAAACATGGAACAGTAGTGAACCTTCCAAGGAGTGGCCGGCAGACTAAAATTACCCCAAGAGGTCACAAAAGACCCCACAACAACATCCCAAAAACAAAAAAATGCAGGTCTCACTTGCCTCAGTTAAGGTCTTGATGATCCTCAAGACTTTTGGAAAAATACTCTGTGGACTGACGGGACAAATGTTGAACATTTTGGAAGGTGTGTATCTCATTATATTTGGCGTAAAACACAGCATTCCAGAAAAAAGCATCATACCAACAGTAAAATATGGTGGTGGTAGTGTGATGTTAGGAGGCCAGCAGGGGGTGCTCACCCTGCGGTCTGTGTGGGTCCTAATGCCCCAGTGACGGGGACACTGTACTGCAACAAGCACCGTCCTTCGGATGAGACGTTAAACCAAGGTCCTGACTCTCTGTGGTCATTAAAAAAACGATAAAGTGTCTACGATAAAGCGCTATTTAAATGTAATGAATTATGATTATAATGTTCCTGACCTCAAGCTGAAGCAAATTTGGGTTCTGCAGCAGGACAATGATCCAAAATACACCAGCAAGTCCACTTATAAATGGTTGAAGAAAAACAAAATGAAGACTTGAGTGGCTTAGTCAAAGTCCTAATATATATATATAGTAGTACCTCAAGATACGAAAGGCTCAACTTACGAAAAATCCAAGTTACGAAAGCAAAGACGAAAATTTTTACTGCTCTACATACAAAAAGTTTTCATGATACGAAAGGTTTCTGAAAGTCCGAGATTCGCCCCATAACAATTTTGAAACTCACGCCGCCATCTTAGTTATAGTACACTCGCCACCATCCTCCTGCTCTCCCATTGGTTCCTGATGCTAGCCAAGCCATGAGATCCTTCTCTCTAATTGAACAGCATCCCTCCCATCATGCATCTTCTACTGTATACGTACGTGCTGGCGTGCTTTAGCTCAGCCACTCCGCACCCAAAACTTTAAATTTTCTATGTGTTTTCGTAAAGTTAAGTGTACGTACGTACGTACGTACGTTATCTGCCGTTTGTCCTCCTCCTCCTCTGCCGCCACTTTCGGAGATAGCCTCACGCGAAAGGTAAGCTTCGACATTTTACGTTATTTCATTGTTTATAGGTCAATTTAGCTTTATTATGAAATTTAATGAGGTGTTTTTGGAGGGCTTGGAACGGATTAGCCATTTTACATGTAAAATGTGTTCCAAGATACGAAAAACTCATTATACGAAGGCCGCCTCGGAACGGATTAATTTCGTATCTCGAGGTACCACTGTATATACACACACACACACATACATACATACATACATACATACATACATACATACATACATACATATAATATTGTCTGACACTGTCCTTCTGCATTTCGAATGCAATGTTTCATGCATTTTTTGCCTAAAAGCCCAATCACTTGTGCTCTCAACAGAAGAGAGAGGACATGGCTTCTCCCCCACACTGTGTTTGTGGTAAGAAGTGTTCCTGGTGGCATGCCTTCACTCAGAGGGCAGGGAAATGAAGCGCAGCCTGCTGATGCTCTGAAGGAGAATTATGCAGCAGCATTGTGATGCGCAGTGCTGGAGTGCCTGTTCAAATGGAGAGCTTTTGAGTGCTGCAGCCCAGCTCTGATTGTGTGGCACAAAGCCGACACCACGAACACAGATGCATTAACCTCCGTGTTCACAGACAGCCAACAATGACCCTCGGCAATCACCGATCGGTTAGCAAAGGAGCCACGCGGACCAGGTGGCCAGCAAATATGAAATGTTAACTGTAAAAGAAACACCAAGCCAGATCGTATGTGAACTTGCTTTCTTAATTGCTGTTCAGAAGAAAACATCTCAGCACTCCCACTTGGTAATTAGTAAGGTTGTCAGAGGAGCTATACATAAAGCATGCTTGCAAACACTAGTATGGGGTCTAAGTTGGCATTAACAAAATAAATATCAAATAATTTCAATTCCTTTATGCAGTAGGTCACAGAAAGTTACTTGCTCTTTATTGTAGCACATAGCTGATAAACTTAAATGGATAAGACTGATTTGTCTCTCTGAAAGAAAAAATTAGGAAAAGCACTTGACTGCAAAGGCTGAACTGAAAAGCAAAATGGATAAAGAGAAAAGCATTAAACCCTCTTACGCTTCAAACATCTACTTAAACAGCAGGGCTTACTCACTTTTTGGTGATGCATTTAATCAAGGTAACTGTACAGTAAAGAGCATTGTACACCAAACAAGTGACCATACAATTGCTGCGGCAGAAGCAGGCAGAAAATACTCATTTGAAGAGCTGATGTCAGACACCGCGTTGCTATGACTACAGGGAATGAGCAGAGAGCCTGAATCTTTAGAGAAATTAAAGGGAAGGTTAGTCAGTTTTAACATTTTACTTCTACACTGCCAGTCAACTGCTTATTTAAGTTGACTAGAATGGATGAATGGAGTATTGTCATTTAGAAAAGATGATTTTAAATATGTAGCACTTTTTTTAAAGGGACAGTTCACTCAAAAGTTGAAAATGTTGTTGTCATTTACTCAGTTTTGAGTAGTTTTTTAAGGACGTTCTTTCTTGCATGCAATAGGAGGTATTATGCTGCTCTTTTTGTAACAACAGAATATTGTGAGGTAAAAAGCACATGGATTCCGATATTCTCAAAACGATTTCAGGCCACATTCATAGAATAGGATACACGCATTTGCATCTGCCATGTTATCGGACAGATCAGATATTTCCCCGTTGATGCAAGTCATTCGTCATTGAAAAAGTGACAGTTGACCAACTGAGAAGTGACCACTGTTTTTCCGACCTTTAAAGATAGTGCGGAAAGCAAAAGCTTGAATTGTTATTTTATTTCTGTCCACTGCAAATCATGCCGTTTTTATTTCCTTTTCGGTCTAAGCTTTTCTGGATAAATAGATCTACCTTGGGCTGTTTCGCCAAGTGTATAGCAGCCATTGTCAATATTTACAGAAAATTTGGTAGCACTTTATTTTATAGTCCTGTTCTGCATGCACATGCTATGTACATATTATAGTAATTACAATAATTGGGTAATAACTAAGTACTAACCATTAACTTACCACTAAACCTAAGCTTAACCCGTGTAAATACCTCATATTAGTTATACTTTCTTAGCTAAGTACACTGTAAGCATACGTAAGTGTACATACTGTAAAATAAGAAAATTCAAAATCATGCCATGTTTAACATCAAAGACAACAAATGCCATTGGTTACCTATAACTAATTAAAATGTACTGCATATGCAGAGAAATTTATATCAGGGAGGTGGAGAGAATTTTGTTTATAAGAAGCAATATCTTGGTCTGTTATCATATGTTATCACATGTATGATCTTGAGAATAAACTTTAAATTTGGATTGACAAGAGGGAGTTCACTGAACTATTCCAACAAATTCAGGTTTAGCCTTAAGAATAATACATGAGACAGAATAAGAAAACAGTGTACAGTGACATGCAGCGAGACCAAGTAGTCTGTTTCCTCCTCCTGGAATGAAAAAACTTTGCAAGTTAAAAAAAGAATCTTGAAAATAGAAACACCTCATTATACGAGACCTTCCGTGTAGTCTAGGTCAGCTGTTAAGACAGCGAGACAAAAGAGAGATGATTAGTAACATTTTCACAGGAACACAATTTGGAGCCAAAATGGCTGACTGCTATCTGAATCCTTAACTCCTTCTTTGTTTCTGAAGCATGTCAAGAAGCATGCGTGGAAATCAACAACCTAAGTAGGTCACAGAGCCTTTCAGCGACTCCCTTTCATATTTCATCAAACATGTATCAGTCTACAGCACACATATGCTTGACTACTGACTTTTGATGGCTTAATTGTTCATGTGCTGTTTTTCTCGCATAGGGTATGCCGAATAAACACAGCAAAGCTATACAGGCAGGGAAGCAGTTATCAGTTTAAATTAAATGCAACATTAACAAGGGTATCTAATTGCAACGTCCTGTTTTGAAGTCATTTTGAAAGGTTTCTGTTGTACACCTTCTCTGGGTCACCTTCCAAATTAAAATATCTCTGCTCCATACACTACAAACACAGAGCTCTCAAGTGTACTGTACATAAGAGTTGCAACCACTGACTCTCCTCTTTCAGATTAATATTTGACGACGCGAGCCAGTTGAGTCTTGATTACAGCAGAAGCCAAATCCAGAAAAGAACAGGGCCTTGCATATACTGGAACAGGTCAGATTTCATCATGTTATTCTACCCTGAATCCTCTCATCTCACTGGAGGAATTTCATATAACCACTTCCTCATTTCCTGCTATACTGATCTCTTCCTGAGTAATGCAAACTAAATTCCTACTTTCATATGCCATTGCCCAAGACTCAACTTGTGAGAACCACAGAGGTTACATGCATGGCCCATGGAGACAATGGCCTTGGTCTCTGGAAATATTATGACAGCAGGCCTTGGAGAGCTTGGAAACTGACCTCTCAGTGTTGTAGTCCTGTTGCCCAGCAAGGGATCAGAGATTTAATCATCAGGTTCTGACGACATATGTTGTCATGATCTGATGCCACTCAACACATTACTGTCAGATTACATAGCTGTCAGCCACAGATTGTGTCAACTCACTTTATCGGTTTACATTTATTCTGTCACTTATTTGTGGTTTTGGACTACAGTACCTGGAGAAAGCTCAAATGTTAGCCTAATCATTCATGCTGATACTTCTGAATAACTATCAATGGAGGAAGAAACTACTAATCACTTCCACTCGAAGAAAACAGCACCTTTTAACCCAAACAGGAAGTGAACACCAAGTGGAAGTGAAGTGATGCCGGAGCCTGCATTAGGCTCCAATTCACCGCATGATCCCACAACTGCTAGATTGACAGGCAGAGTAGGGGAAATTTACTTTTAAAAGCAATGTATTCAAATATTGTGTTACTCCCTAAAAAAGTAAATATTTGCAATTGAACTTTTCATGGAAAGCAATGTTTTATATTATATAAATATTATATTTTTCTCATCTGAGTTGGGCTTGCTTGTTTGTTTTTTTAATAACAAAAGAAATTCTATTTTTGGCAAATGTAAAGGCCCTTTAATACCAAAAGTGAAATGAATGGTGTGCTGCCATTCCGGATTGCAGAAGAATAGGATGCAGGACAAGAAAGTTTAACACTCTTACATCAGCAAATCAAAATATGAAAAGAAGAAAAACACTCAAATGCAACATTTATTAAAAGTAATTTGAGCTTAGTATATTTGAATCGGATCATCGAAGGTCAGCAGCAAAGGCGTTGGTTAATATACAGTGGAGTTCACTTATCTCGACTCCTGGTTAACTCGCCAATCCTATTATGTTGACGTTGTTGAAGTGGAACCGTCAAATTCCCTATTTGTCTTCACATTTTCTTTTCGGTAATGTCGATTATTTTATGTCGTCGAACCCTAATATCTCAAGCACAAAAGAGGGACAAATTCGCCACTTCACATGGTTATCTCGCGACTGAGTGTACCTAGTTCACTGCGCATGTGCTGAGTTTGCGTTGCATATCACTCTGTGAGTGACGCTTCTCTCCCAAGCACTCTCTTACGCTTCTCAACGAGCTGCGAGTGCTGCCATGGGTCCCACCCACATCCCAAAGCCTCATCCGCTTCTGTGTGCACATAAAGCCCGCCTTCTCTGATTTGATTGGTTTTCTCAAATATTTTGACATTGGTCATTAACGAGCGGTTACCGACCAATGAGTGTGAGGCTTAGATAAACACACACACACACACACCTGTTTCTGTTCTGATGCGCGCTCTGCTCAGTGACGCTTCGAATTGAAGAACCCGGTTGTTAAAAGACGGTACGAAGCCGAATTTGTTGAGAAAGCATATTAGACAGGCAGAACGCAAGAAAGTATGCAATCTAGTACAGCGTGATGACCTCACAAATATGTTGTGACTGTTCACACGCAAATTGTGTTTGCATCGTTTGTATCGAGAATGAAAGGTGTTTTTTATTGTATACTGGTAAATCTCTGCTGTTAGTTGGTGCAAATATGCCTTTTGTTGTTAGCAAACATATACAGTGTATGTACAATTTTATAGCATGCCGATCGCTTCATCAAATAAATCGCCATATTGGCTGTTGGTTATCTCGATCATTGGTTATCTTTTTTGCAACCCCCGAGGCCGTCGAGATAACCGTATTCCACTGTAATTAGATTGAATACAAAGTATACGTGTTTAAATTAACATTTAATTATTGCAGGTTTGCATAATATTCTGAGTTTGAATTACACTGTTTTTATCATTTTTGAGGAATACTGAATATTGAATACTTGTGCAAGTGAGATGAGTAAATGCATGCTCACATTTAGTCTACAACTACAACAACCACCATGTTTACACAACTCACACAACGCCACGGCATCTGACTTGCGATTTCCCTCAACATGGGGACATGAGAGGTGTCAGTCAATCAATAGTAAAACAAAGTAACTTGCATTACTTATTTGGAAAAAGTAACTCAAACATGAGTTACTTTACTAGTTACTTAAAAAGTAATCTGATTACGTAACTCACGTTACTTATAATGTAAACGCTGTTGACAGGCTGGCTGGGAAATAACAAGGTCAGTCTCTCTCTGAGCTCACTATGCAAGCTCTACGCAAGATACAATGTAACTCCAGCCTCTCACTGAATTACATAATCACTCTTTTATGCTGGATGCGAAGGTGATCTAACTAGAGTACTATGATGACAAGCCCACAGAGCCCAGAGGATTTGTTAATAATAATCAGTTATGGCAACTTTAGAAAGTATATAGACGGCCACAACTAAAATAAAGTCTAATGCATGACTTTGGAGGAGAAAGTACATGCTGTTAACTCTTAAGGGCTCTTGTGTGTTGTTAGTGCTGGGCATTGGTGAGCAGCCAGGACAAATCAGCAGGGCAGAGACACTGACTAACCCACTGGCCATTCAGCAGCCAACTGTGTCTATACACATGCACACACCATATACACACAAAATCAGTGAGGTACTGCTTTGCTCCTACACTCTCCCTGTTCTGATAGCATACACACAACCTACACACTACAAAAGTACTGAAATAGCATGGCCGTGTGTATAAGCCTCTACATTTTGAGTCCAAACAAGCACAGGTTTTGTGCAGCTCTGCAGCCCAAGGGGCAGATGTGCAGATGTATAATTTACACAGTTTGCAGTTGGATTAAGTAGATGGAATATAAAATGCACAAGTCAACATCTGAAATGTCATCTTTACTGCAAGAGATATACAGCACTAAATACAAACAGAAAGCCTAACTTTTATAATCTCTCTCGCTCTCTCTCCTATGAGAGAGATCCTTTGTGTTTCCATTTCATTTGCCACTTCCATTGTTAGTCGTGTGAGGTGTGTCCCATTATCCTGTGTATTTAATCCCTCATGTTTTCCCTTGTCTTGGTCGATTGTTAACGATCCCATGTCGCTGTTCAAGTCGTGTCTCTATGTTCCATGTTCTTCTAGTCTTTCAGAATTTCTGTTGTTTATGCAGTGAACCATTTCAGTGTTTTTTTGTTCATTTAAAGAGTTTTCCGTTGATCCCTTACTTTCTCGCCTTCATCATTCACTACAATCCCTGTTTCCGTGACACACACACACACACATACAATTCTTCCAGTGTATATCCACTACTGACCTGTTAAGATATATTATAATCCTATTATGAATAAATAATTTTAATAAAAACAGCATATTAACAGTTTTATAAAGTACAGAGCAGCATACAAAACGGTAAATCAAACAAGTAAAATGTCTGGACATCTGTAATAGGAGTAATCCATTTCATGACTTGTGCATTTTCCCATAATTTATGCTTTTAATCATGAGTGAAAGAAAACATTTTTATCTTGATATTTTTGGCACGCAAGCTTATGCCAGATGTTGCTGTTGGTTTTCTATTTGCACAGAGTTCCCTAGTTTTGACACTTTGAGCGTTAGAGAGTTAGGCTGGGTTAGACAGGTGAAGCCTGCTGTGTACAGAACAGACCAGTGGAGACTGAGAACATTTGGAATTGAAGCAAAGAACTCTGGGACATGTCAACCACTCTCCTCGTTTAGCCTCACATCGGTACGCATCGCAAATTGCAACAGCTTCCCCTGTGCAACGCGGGATAAGGGGGGCGAGAGGGGAGTGAATACACCGAAAACATTCAGCTGTCTGTGTGTGCTGCTAGAAAAAAATAATAATACAGTGAAAGGCAAAGAACTTAGTTTTCAAAACAAAGAAGAGAAAGAGAGACAGAGAGATGGGGTGCAGAAAGTGTCTGGCTTTAGATGAAGATTTGCAGTGACAGTATGGGAACAGGGTCTTGTGCCTCTTCCATCATTCTGTACTGAGTCTCACAATTTCTTTTTCACTCTATACCACCTTTTTTCCCTCCATTCATTCTCTCTCCTGCCCTTCTGTCTCCCCCTGGAGATCTGATGAGGATAGTCCTAATATTTGATTTCTCTTTTTGCACAGGTCTGCAATACACCTACACTGCAAAACACATGAACATGCATTCGGCACCATTATTTTAATAATCCAGATACCATGCTTAAACCATAAGAGATTCAGAGTATATCAATTCTTGATACCCAACACAGCTGACCTAACATATACAGAGACCAAAAAAGCTACATTTCAAGTTACAAGTTCTCAATACTGTAATGTGCCCATCTTTACTATACATTTGACTAATCTATACCACCTCTTTTTCCTCAATTCATTTTCTCTCCTAGTGAGTAGAGTGTACAAGGCTTTATAAAATAAGTTAAATTTAAATAAAATGTATAAGTACATTTTAAAATATTATTATTAAAATACGAAATGATTATTAACATTTTTAAGAATATTTTAAAGAATCGTTATATATCATTATGAGATTTTTTTTTTTTTTTGGTCATTAATATTTGTGTGAAAATGCTGCTTAATTTATGATGAAAAAGTCAAAAAGCAAAAGTCATTGGTTAAAAAAATAATAATTTTAAGCTATAAAAAATGCTTATAAGCTATAAAAGCATTTTATAGCTTAAATGCACCGATATAAACATTTTGGCTGATACCGATAATAGATCATTCTTCATATTTGAAAGCAATTTATATTGGCTGATAAGTCTAACTCCAAATTTTGATATACACTGAGAGCCTGATTACAAAAGAAAATGACATGTGCTCTCCATGTCCAAACACTTCAACATAGATCAAACATATACATTCCAATACTAGTCTGAACCAGCGTAAGATTCCTTATCTTTTAAATTTTATTTTACACCCCTATTTGTCAAGGTTGTAGCAAGGTCAATAATTTACTGTCATTAATCATAGTATACTACGACATAAACAATAATTGCTATTCTGAACATAGTAGCAGCTATGATAGCTGTTAGCATAAAAGCTAGCTCGTTTAAACAATTTTTTGTTTTGTTTTTACAAATACTTGCTAATATATAATCTTTAACATGTCTAATGCAACATGAACTTACAGCATTGCTTCTGACATTTTATAGCGGATGCAAAGGAATATTAGTGTCCGTTTTCTAACCAGAAAGCACTAACCGCATGTGACCAAACAAGACGTTACATAATTTTAAAACAAATAATATAAATTTTTACAAATGAGGAAGAAAAACAGAAAGATAATTATGAACTTCAGATTTTTCCTGAGAATATGTTTTAACAAATATTAGAAAGTTATATTTCTTAAAGGACAGCACACTAATATATATATATATATATATATATATATATATATATATATATATATACACACACACACACATATACACACACACATATACACCCAAAATGGAAGGCCGAAATCAGTGCCTGAAAAGAAGACATGTTTTAACTGTGTTCTGGGTCTATCTCCTCCACACAACATAGATAAGCTACAACAGTTGTTACAGCCGTGTGGACACTAGCTCTGGATTGACAATATTAATTTCTCAATTTTAAAAGGTAATGATATGGTTTCATAAATCTAAAAAAAATTCATTTCTGTTGATGCGCAGTGTGACCTCAAGGCTAGATTATTGTAATGTTCTACTGGGTGGTTGCCCTGTACGCTTAATAAACAAACTCCAGCTGGTCCAAAACGTAGCAGCTAGTGTAGTAGAACCAGGAAGGTCCCTATTAAACATTGCATACATTTCAAATGTTGCTAATTACTTACAAACCATTAAATGGTTTAGCTCCCCATTACTTGAGAGAGCTCTTAACGCTTTGTAGTTCTTCATGTCTATTGCAATCTCAAAATTCTGGCCAGTTGATAATACCTACAATATCAAAATCAACAGCTGGTGGTCGATACTTTTACTATTTAGCACCTAAACTCTGGAACAATCTTCCTAGCATTGTTCAGGAAGCAGACACACTCAGTCAGCTTAAATCTAGACTAAAAACACATTATCAATTTCTATACAAATCATGTAAAATTATTATTAGGCTGCATAAATTAGGTCAGCCGGAACTGGGAACACTTCCCATAACACCTGATGTACTCGTTACATCATAAGAAGAATGGCATCTACACTGATTTTAGTCTCTCTGTTTATCCCAAGGCTTACCATTGTCAGCCGGATCTGGGCCGTATCCAGATGAAGGACCTGCGCCTAGACATGACCACAACACAGTACTGAAATGTCAGCAGACACCCTGTCAACTAGATTATCCTCTGCAAAGTCCTCATCAACACAAGTTTTCTTTTTTATTTCTCACAAGAAGTTTTTTCTCTGTACAAATGGAAACATAAAGATTCCAGTTCACACAGATCCGTGAAAACCACAAATGACAATCTCACTTTGTAAAGACAGACTTCACGCTGACGCACGTTTGCATTCTCGGGCCCAAAAAACGCTTTTGTCGTATAAGTGAGTGGCCAGAACACATAAAATGTTTTCTGTTTTCAGTTGAAAATGGTGTCATGTACATGGCGCCTAAGTTAATAGCTAATGATTTTTACAATAGAAATGAATCAATCAAAAACTTAAGCTGGACAATTACTTTCTTCTACAGTAGAGCTGCTTTACAGCCAAAACAATCTTTGTTGCATTACCGTATTGTCCCGCATATAACCCGCAGACGCAGATAATCAGCACCCCCATATAGCCCGCGGGTTTGGGGGTTTGTGTAAAACATTGTTGGTATAACCCGCACCCAAATATAACCCGCACCCATAGATTGATGAACTTTTTTGTGTAAGTTCACATTTTGAATTTCGAATGTTGCTCGCATGACGTCAATTATCCATAACTGTTCAGGCTCGGTACACAGTGCTTGTGCGCGAAATTCAAACAATAAGAAAACAAACACAAGTCAGAATCAGAACAAAAAGAAAAAGCAGTCTCTCCTGCTGTGCAGCAGCACGTCCCTTAAGAAGCGATTCTACAGGTGTTGATCATCGGACGAGATGAGAAGAGCACGCCCTCATGGCAGCACAACCAATCATGTCTTCTTACATGATTGACAGGTCAGACAGCCTATCAGCACCAGCTGTCAGAGTGATAGAGGCAAACACCCTCGCAAGAAAGAAAAATAGAAAGAAAATACCACATGCTTACATAAAATATGCTAATTTCCTATATTCACTGTAAAACTGCATTGAAACAATCTGTATTGTAAAAAGCGCTATATAGGTAAGTGAAGGTGACTTGACTTGACTAAACATTTGTAGCATGTCTGCCTTCCAATAATCGTAACAAGCTTTGTGTGTTGTTACTTTTAATATGAAGTCTCAACAGCATGAAATAGACTATAAGTGGACATCAGAAAATATGTTGAAAGATACATAATCTCTTAGTCTCATGTAATTGATTCAAACAGCTCGTAGGCTATACATTCCACTGAACATTACATTTAACCCAAGAAAGCTCCAAATCATAGTTAGGTAGAACAAATAACTCTAGAGAAGAGTATTTTACCAAATATATGGACTGTATTATATATTCATTATAATTTTTACTTAACCTATTAGTGACGTCTTCACTGAATGAATATGTTAATTTATGTTTGAATAAATATGTCATGAAAACAAGTTATTGCAGTTTACTCTCAGTGTTACTATTCAGTTTTAGCTATTTGAATGTTGATTATTAAATAAGTTTGATTGATGAATTGATTATTAACTTATTATTTATTTTTGGCCTTGGTTTTCAGCCAATTGCATCCAGAATTTTCATTTCAGTGCATACCTACAGCCATGGACCCCTAATGGTTTCTGTGGAGGAATATAAGCAAATTTGTACATTTCAGTAATGGAGGGCATGCAGCGTGCAGTAGTGAAGTATCTTTGAGGAGGAGAGGAACGAGAGATAAGGAGAGAGAGTGAGATGGTGATTGAGAGTGTGAGAGAAAAATCGCAGGGAGAGGTTAGAACTGCATGCGCATGATGTGGGAGGAAGAGCGTGGGCACAGGAGAAAGCGGGCGCCCAGAGAACCGATGCATCTCTGTGTTTCTCTGTCTTTCTTTCTCTCCTTTTGAATGACTTCCTCCCTCTCTTCCAGTTTCACACTGCCTCGTCTCAGGGATTTGGGCTGTCAGTCTTTCATCAGTCTTCTCTTTCTCTTTCTTTCTCTCTCTCCGCCATCAGTCACCTCATTTTAATAAGGACAGTAATCATTAAAGCACTCCAGCATGAGCCACTGATTGATGTAAAAAGAGAGAAAAAAAGTTTCTATCTGCCTATCTTGCAGAAGAACAAAGTGTGCAAAAGATCGTTGAAGTGGAACAACCCTTGACAATTTACAGATTGTTACATCATCAGTAGGGGAGGGAAGGGTCACAAACGTAGTGTTCACTATTTGATGGTTGGCACATTTGTGGAATTTGAGAGAGTTGGAATTAGCATGTTGCCATAGCAACATTATACCTGTTGTGGGGTTAAACGGTCTTACTGTGTTAAGAAGCGTTACACATCAACAACACACAATGTTGTTGCCAAACAATTGAAAATCCCAATGGTTGTATGTAGGAATGGAAACATGCCTGTCTGTGCCAGTGTTTTTAAACACAATCCTGGTTTTTCTGCTCAAGACTGAGTTGTTTCCATGGTTACACCGCAGCTGAAATTCATAAACGGTGCACTTTTTTAAATGACAATGTTTTAAATTGAAGGCAAGTGCTTGCAGTAGTCGTGTTTCTCCCACGGGAGCTTCTCCCTCTGGCCTCTCGGTGTCAGACAGTGGGAAACCTCGGGAAGCCAAAACACACGCCGCTGTAAGCGGCCAATTCTCACATTCGACATACTGATATGATGCTGTTTTTCACATTCAGGTGAAAACCCTCCAAACGCTAAGAGACGAGAGCAGACAGAAAAAATAAAATAAAAAAATGCATATGCCAAACATTCTCAAGATCTTAACTTAAAGGGATAGTTCACCCAAAAATGAAAGTGATATTTACTCAAATTGTATGGACAAAAAGTACAATGGAAGTAAATGGAAACCAAAACTGTTGTTAAAAAAACATTCTTCAAAAATATCTCTTTTCATGTTTCACA
This sequence comes from Rhodeus uyekii, assembly GCA_037043235.1. Classification (NCBI taxonomy): domain Eukaryota; kingdom Metazoa; phylum Chordata; class Actinopteri; order Cypriniformes; family Acheilognathidae; genus Rhodeus; species Rhodeus uyekii. Next base: position 4,547,203 of record JAWRVZ010000033.1, read on the forward strand.
GAAGAAACTCATTCAGCATTGGAATGAATTGTGGATCAGTGACTTGAAAGGTTGACATAACAAAAGTTGTTTCTCGAGATTTCAGCTGGTTTAATTATTTATTTATTTTTCAAGTTGTTTTACTTTGTTCATATTACTTTTGTAATATTTCTACAGCTCCATAATGCATGAGTGATTTATTTTTTTCAATGACAAGAGACTTCTGACAGTTCTTAATGAGGCCTAGTGAAGCCCATGGTTATAAAATGTATTCAATATCGTGAGAAATACATACAGAAAACAGTAATAATACATGGCCTCTTAGGGCTTCCATATAAGATGGGTATCATTATTATTGCTCTTAATTGTACACTGTATTTTCCCGCATATAACCCACAGACGCAGATAACCCACACCTGTATATAGCCCACGGGTTTTGGGGTGTTGTGTAAAAAAACGTTGGCATAACCCACACCTTTATATATTCCGCACCCATAGATTGATGAACTTGTTTGTATAAATTCACATTTTGAATGTTGCTCGCATGACGTCAATTATCCATAACTGTTCAGGCTCGGTACACAGTGCTTGTGCTCGAAATTCAAACAATAAGAAAACAAACACAAGTCAGAATCAGAACAAAAAGAAAAAGCAGTCTCTCCCGCTGTGCAGCAGCACGTCCCTTAAGAAGCATATTGTACTGGTGTTGATCATCAGATAAGATGAGAAGAGCCCGCCCTCATGGTAGCACAGCCAATCACGTATTCTTGCATGATTGACAGGTCAGAAAGCCTATCAGCGCCAGCTGTCAGAGTGATAGTACAAGCGCCAGAGACAACAACCCTCACAAGAAAGAAAAACAGAAAGAAAATACCGCAAAAAAAACTTACATCCTTAAGGATGTAACAAAAATATTGAAATATTATTACGTGTAAAAATTTTGTGATATAGCCCGCACCCTTATATAACCCGAACCCCTCCTGCGGGGTTTGTAAAATCTGGTATAACCCGCGCGTTATATGCGGGGGGAAACGGTAATCACATTTATTATTGCTAAGGAAACCACATAATCTAGAGTTTATTGTGAGGGTAAAAAGATCCCCACACATATTTGGCTCGTGTTGGTCAAATTCATAACAGTGACCAACAGAAAGCTGCTTGGTTTGAAAGTGACATCTGTGTGATCTACACTATTGACAATGGACAATCGTTAATTTTTTCCCCTGAAGCAGCTAATATGACAACATCTTAAGTACAAAATTGATCTTGTTTAGGTGTGAAAGGCAGATGTGAAAACAAATAGGCAAAAATCCCATAATCTCTGCATCTAAAGACCAGAATATCATTGAGTTTTGCGATGGCCTCATTTGACATAAATCAGCAAACAACCTCTCAGGTAACCACCCTAACAATATTCTAGCACTGTGACAAGAACATTTACATGGGCAAAGATTTCTCATATTCCATTTTGAAAAAGTAAAAATCTGGTTCTTTCTTTAATACCCATCTCTGTTTGGCCATAAAGTTACAAATCTGTAACTTCATACCAACAGCACTCTTTAAATAAAGCAAAAGAGTTCTGCATATCAATGTTTTCACAAACACAGCAGCCACTGCCTGCATTTGTGCCCGTCATAATCGAAATGGTTGCAGGCAAGAATCCAGATGCACAAAACATCAAATGCACAACCTCACTGCACTCCATTCATTTGGTGTTCCTGCATACAGAGGTCGAACAGAGGACGGGGGAGGACAAAGCTGCCTAAACATCTCTCTTTCTCTTATTATCTAGAACTCACTCTTTTATTCAAGAAATGCATCATCTCGCAGGGGAGAATCCCACCTTCAAGTCACACTGACTGACTGATGTTTATTGGGTGCTGGATTTGGTTCAGAGCACATCCTTAATTTGACCTTAATTAGACAGGACCTCATAGGTTTTATGGGATGGAGCCAAAGAGGCATCCAGATATAAAAAGAGGAATCTGACTTTGACTTTCAATCTTACTTCTTTACTAACTATGTGCTCATTCATACTTACGGATGGCGATTTTAAGTCCTATACCATTTGTACTACAGATATCACTGATGCTTCACATCATGCTGCTTGTTAAGGAGAGGTATGTTGTTACATTACAAAGCAATCCATTTTTATTTATTTTTTTACCTGGCGGATGATAAAAGCGGGTAAAGAAATCGCTTAGTACGTAGAATACACGACATCAAAAACATGCTTAAAAAACTTAAGTTCATTTTTATACATTAGCACTTCCCTAAAAAATAAATAGCATGCTCCGTTGATATTTTGTTATAGATATAATAATTATTTTGTTATAGAGATACATATCAACACAATATCATTTTTTTGTATTTTTAATGGAAATAATTTGTTAAAATGCCAACATTGTGGACCATATTCTACACAATACTAGCCTAATCTAAGTAAAAAGTTCATAAATGTACTGAAGACAGAGAGGAACAAAGAAACTAATTACAAGCAATAGGACAGTTGAATGCAATAGAACAAAATGGAATAAAGAGTGCTTAAGTGTTTCAGGTAAGTCTATCTACTGTAGCAGAAGTAAAGAAATACTAAAGTCAATAAGTGTTATTTTCTTATTTTTGTATTGTTTAACATGAAGAACATAGACAGCAGCAGGTATTCACTTTATGCACTTTAAGACCTAACAAAATGACATATCTGATTTTTCACTTGAACCATAACCGACTGTTTTACTTCAATATTTGTCAGGATAGACATTTTGAAGAAACTTGGTGAGTATTTGACCGTTTAAACTCAATAAAACGCTAGCAATGGGCGGCTTTCTGTATATGCGCTTCAGGTATCCACGCATAGAAAACCACCAGCTTGTGGGAACCGAACTGAGTTCTTCCTGTCTTATTGCACTTGAAAGTGCAATGTCAATGTCACTTGAGTATATCTGCAATAGATCAAATAATACAAAATTAATATACAGTAATCCCTCGCCACTTCGCGGTTCAAGTTTCACGGCCACAGTGCATCGCTGATTTTTTAAAAATATTAATCGGGGGGAAAAAAAGCCATATTGCCAGCAGTATTGCGGAAAGCATCGTTGTTTCATCGTTATGCGAGAGAAACTGTTTCCCAGGATGCCAGACAAAGAGAGAAACTCTCTCAGAGGCTTTGTACACACCCACGGGCACTCAGACAAGATACGTGATTGGTTCCCGGCACAAGATCGGCCAATGAGAGCACGAGTGGAGTGGGAGCCTCTTCACCTCTCTCAAAGACAATCCAGCACCGATATCTGATGATGAGGTGCTTCCCGAACTGATTTAAAGGCCTCATTATACAAGTGCAGTAACACCATCATCATTATTCTTCATCACATTCATCGAACCGCACAGGTCTGTCATCGTCGTCATTACCGGAGTCAAGTCTCATGATACTACAGTCATTGATGAGTGTAGAGCACCATAATACGTATCGTATGAGAGAGAGAGAGTAAATGTATAATATTAAGGTTTTATAATTAAATAGATTTAATTAAAATATAAAGTATAAATATACATATTTTAAACATTCTGGTACCTACACACACGGAAATTCCTAGGGGGGTCAATCCTACTTCGCAGATTTTCACCCATCACGTTGGGTTTAACCACGATAAATGAGGGATCACTGTAATTGTTAAATTCCTACTAGTATATAGACTTAATATTTTACTGCTATGATAGTTTGTCCTCAACACACAATCAAGCTTTGACTTGTATTACTCATAACTTATTAAGTGTTCTCAATAACCTCTTATGGGACTGTGCAAAAAAACACAACACTAAAAAAAGTCTACTCATTTTTTATTACAGTATGAAAAGCAATTATCAATGTAATAATTACATTAATGTACAATTTATTAAGTTTGAAAATAGATTTATTTACATTTTAATTATTGAATGAATACATTGGTAATTGATTTCCTCAACACACCCATCCTCAAAAATCACTGCATAGTGGAAACAAATCCCCAGATTCACCAGTATCACTAATCACCACACCCTCACGTAATCTACGCCTGCAAAATTCTGAAGGAAGCTCCACAGAATCAGAAAACCGGTCCCATACAAATCCCACATCACTCACAAAATGTTAATATTTTGGTTTACTGATTATCTTTCAGCTACGAATACATACCTAGCACTGTTTGTTCTATTTAGCAAAAAAATCATTAAATCCAGTCTGCAGAATTCTCACCTACAATCAGCATAAAAGAGTCTGCAAACGAGTGAGAGAGAGAGAGAGAGAGAGAGAGAAATGGAGAGTGAAAATAGATTTCAAAAACAGAATAGGCTGCAAAGAGTTTCTACTTTCAATACTCCCTGAAGATATCTTGAAATATTTGCTGTCTAACTTTATATTAGTCTCAGCTCATATTGGACAAATACTCATTGGTCAGCAGAGCCACACAACTCTTTTGTGTGCAAAAACTAATAGGTGAAAGGAAAGTTTTCACTTGAGCTTTGAAGAAGTCACCAGTTTCCAAAAAGAGAGAGAGGGCCAGAACTCCCCAGTGTTTGTGTTGGTTATCCGTAATGAATAAGTCAGTGAGAGAGACACTCGGGGCTAGAGCATTAACAACTTACTATGAAATCTTAAAGTCCTGCAGCAAGCCTCGGATCTAAAAGCTACTCCAGCCGCAGAGTCCTCTCTCTTCTCCATGCAAGTGTCAGCAGAGCTTCCTGTCTCATGATGCACTCGTGTGGAACTGCTCTGCCCTGCACACTGGCATCTGATCAGGTGGGTCTCGTGTCCTACTTTTCGCTGCAGGGGTCAGGGGTCCTGGGCTGGGGAATTGCAAGCATAGGTGAACAGAGCTCTGTCCTGTCATTCATGACTGGATGAAGCTTGCCATGATAATAATTAGTTATTCAATGGGAACGTTCTCAATGATCAAGATGTTTATTAAATACGATAAATGCAATGTAAATATGTTTTCACTGTATAAACTTTATTCTGTAGATTGTATAAAAATCTGAAAATCACTTAAAGGTAGGGTAGGCAATTTCAGACAGGCTAGCAATAGCAAGTTAGCTTTGAAAGCTAAGATCCCACCATCCCTTCGGAGAGCTCTTCAAAGTCATTAATCCTTCAAAACACATGAACACACACGAGTTGCCATCTTGTAATTCTGGTTACGACACGGCGTGAAAGCAGCCTAAGCTTGTTGTTTTGGTTCAGGAGGAACTGTAAAAGGAAAAAAATTATGTATTTCGTGGCCCTTGTTCCTTCATTTTAAGAAAACTGCACAATATAATAATTTGTTCCCTCGTCTTAAGTTGATCATGAACTTTTGACATATAAGACTTCATTGTACTATTAAAAACATCCTGAAAGAACTCAAAACTTTCTTGTTTGTCTAAAAACAGCTTATATTGAAGCCAATCTGTCAAAACGTTCGCAGGCCGCCCCACTTACAAATACATTGTTACAGCAATTATATTCTCACACAGAGGTTTTAAAAGTCTGAGACAGTGGGCCTCCCTTTTGACACAACCCACCCAACGCCGCCCCCCCCACCCCTGTATCTGTACTCGGACTGGGCGGGGCATAACCCGGAAGTGGGTGTATTTTAAACCGGAAGTGGGCGTGGCTTTAGCCAGTATGTTATTTTTAACCATGCAATTGATACGGGTCGATCAGAAATTGTTATATTTATTGCTGATTAGAAAACTATTTACATGACAACATCAGCATTGAGCTTCAGATCAATGATTTTGATCACAAACGAACTATATAGAGAACAAGTTTTGCAACAATTAATCCAACTCATGCGGTTGCAATTATGAAGAAAACTGTAATGAAAAAGAGTATTAACTTTTTCATGATCAGTGTAATTTTTTTTATTTATTTCCACACCAGGTATGCGTGTGTGTGAGTGAGTAAGAGAGAGAGGGGGGGGGGGGGGGGGGGGGACTGTGTGTTCTACGGATCCAATAGTCTGATGCTGTTTTTAAGATCTGCATTCCTTTATTTTGTATGAAAAACAACAAGAAAGCGTCAGACACTCAGTGCGCGAAGTTAAACAACTGAATAGAGCAGCAGAGACGCAACGCTAGTCGCATTCTATCAAGAACCACGTCTGAACAAAAACCCCACGTTTACCAGAACTATACTGGTTAATAAGTACTACAAACAAACCGAAATAAAAACCAAACCTGAAGCTGAAGAAACCCTAAACCCTGAGTGATAGAGAGAGAAAGACACCTATTCTCATCTCAGTGTTCTGCACGTGAATGAGCAGGGCGGGGAGGCGCGCTGTGACTAGCCTATCACAGAACACAGACACAGTCAGCAACCCAATGAGGATTCTTATTCAATCCGAGCACAGATATTGACCCGTATTACTCGTATAATACTCGTACTCGGCAAAAGTGCTTTATCCGTACCGGACACTCGTTTCAGCCTCATTTTTTACAACTCTCTGCGCCTCCCCTGGCATGCTCTGGCACCCCCCAGGGGAGGCGCGCCCCACACTTTGAAAACCCCTGCTCTAACAGAAGCTACTAACTACGTCATTACTGAAGGTTAAATGATTCTGATTGGCTAAGAAAGAAAGAAAGGTAAACCAAACTTCAGAAGCATCTTCGTTGATCACATGGTTGACGGGTTAGTGACCGTCCACGTGGCTTGTCGAGAACAACAAGTCATTCCATCTCTTTATAGTGTCAATGTTAATCACCTCACCAATACAGATTAACACACACACACACACATACACAGCTTCTCCAAGGCTGAACTCGGCTCAGGCTCCAACTATCAACAGAGAGACTACCCAAAACATTCTGATAACATGTTCTATCTGGTGAGACGTGCAGACACATTCATCCTTATTCTATGGAAAAATACAGAAACGCAAAGAAAGGCATTACGTAATAATTAGTTACATATGCGATAGACTGAAGTGTACATAAATAAAAAAATCACTAACTTGATTATAAATCACTCATTACAAATCATTCAAATAATAAAAAAAATAATATATATATATATATATATATATATATATATATATATATATATATATATACACAGTGTATATATACAGTGTATATATACACACACACACAAGTGGCAATGGATTTCCGAAACGTTCTTATCAGTATAATAATGTAATCAACTTTTTTTCACAATTCATTAATCTTGACAGTTGTAATAGTAAAAAAGTATTTGAGACCGTTCCACATGTAGTGACGTATTAGTAAGTTGTGGGAACGAATTGTTCATTTACTTTCCCTGCCGTATAAATCTCACATTTGTTCTTTGTTTTTTCCAATGAATCATTTAGCAAATATCAAAAATACATATACATTTTATTGCAGCAACTGTTATGTTTGTGTTATTTATTTGATATAAATGAAATTTAAGTGGGATATCACATATAGTCTAATATATCAGCTTTATATAAGCCATTGGCACCAATAAAAGGTTAGATAATGAAGGTTATATAAAGGCTAGAAAAGATTCCATTATGTAATTGCATATATGTACTTTTTACAGTATAGTTTACTAATTGTATTATGCTTTTGTACCAAAGAATATCCAAGTGCTGAGCACACGTTCTTGAAATAAAGTCCACCGAGAATAATATCCTGACAAAATGACTGTAAGATCACATTAGCTAATATGAAACCGGAACTGGAGGTGCAGTCATCAGGCAGTGTTATTTCGAAAAGAGAGGGCTTTCCTGAGAAAGAAAACTGCTGCAGGCAGGAGAAGGGTGCTGTATTTGTAAAGCACACACAAGCAGCGGACCTAAGTCAGAAGATTTGTGCGAATTGGACTAAAAATAAATATACAGTACTGTGAGTGAATAGGGCTCCAAATAAATGGAGCTATCCGATCAAGACATTGAGCTAGCCGTAAGATAACGGCCTGTACTATTCCCGCATTCTCCCCATTCTCTTGCGCCATTAATCACTCGCCCTTTGGGGAGTACAATATTTAGCTCGACAGAAGAAACTGACTTAACCACATCACAGTGAATTAGATCGGAGCAGATACAAAATGTTGTATCTTCTACCTCTTGTAGGTTTCTGCTTTCCAGCTTTTTGCGGATGGATCACCATCTGGGATCAATGGTCTTTCCAGAGGAAACTTGCCTGACAGCTAGAAACCATAAAGCTTTATAAGAGTCTGAATGCTTCAAGGTCACAACTTCACTCAAGTTCCGGTTTTGGGGGGGCGACCAGATAGCCCCTGCTGAAAACCAGCATGTGGTTGGATGCAAGTAATAATATTTTGCACTATTACTGTATTTTTGTTCAAACAAATCCAAGAGATTTCTTTCAAAAACATTTAAAAGTCTTATCGACCCCAAACTTTTCAACGCTAGTGTATCTGTACATATAAAATATTAAATGCTGCTTAGAAGAAAATACATTTTTCAAATCCCTTTAACAGTCTTTACTGCACATTGCTCATTTTGAACTAGCAGAAATCCTTGTCCTTCTGAAAGCAATAAATCAAAGCAAAGAAATCACGCTCTTGAGATCGAAGGAACATCTAAACTGTGGAAACAATCCACAGTGGTGCCAGTGCCGAAGACTACAAATGCTGTATCATTAAATGACTTCAGGCTAATAGCATTAACATCTCTTCATATGAAGTGCTTGAGAAACTAGAAAAAATGAATTGTTGTCTAAAACTAAGAACGTTTTATATATTCTCCAGTTTGCTTATTGAACAAAGCGAGGTGTTGAAGACGCAACAGCAACTTTATTGAATATGGAACTGAAGTACTGAATATGGTACCAATTTTGGTCTTGATCTTAAATTTGGTTGATTGGGTTTTAGACTTCTAAACTGAAATAACTCAGAGAGTGAGAGTAAATGGTAGTCTTCCAGCTCCCCTGATAACATCAACAGGTTCTCCCAAGGCTGTGTTTTGTCTCCTTTGTTATACATTTTATATACAAATGACTGTACAACTAAACATAATAACAGTCAACATAATACTCTTTCACAACACAGTCATCGTGCGTCTTCTAAAGAACAATGCCATGGCCCATGATTTTGTTAAATGGTGTGATGATTCCTATTTGCAACTTAACATATTTAAGACAAAACACATGATTATTGATTTCAGTAGAGAAGCTCATTTTACCCAGTTTACACTCATTAAGGGTGAGAAGGTGAAGTGTGTGGAAAGTTATAAATATCTAGGGACCATTATGGATAATAAATTGCATTTTGGTGTCAACGCAAAAGCCTTGTGTAAAAAAGGGTTACTTACACTTAATGTCACCCTTGGTCCTGTCGGTCTGTGTCTTCTTTGTAACTTTGTGTCTGTCTGTGTTTTCTCTGTGCACTTCCTGTCTGTAAGGTCATTGGTACACTACCTGTTAGTCGTGTCATCTGTGCACTTCCTGTCTGTAAGGTCATTGTTACACTTCCTGTCAAGTGTGTCATCTGTGCACTTCCTGTCTGTAAGGTCATTGTTACACTTCCTGTTAGTCGTGTCATCTGTGCACTTCCTGTCTGTAAGGTCATTGTTACACTTCCTGTCAAGTGTGTCATCTGTGCACTTCCTGTCTGTATGGTCATTGTTACACTTCCTGCACCTGTCGTGTGATCACTTGCTCATTAGTCTCTTCAGGTGTTACCCATTCCCGCTAGTATAAAACCCTCTTGTGTTTCCCTTGTCTTTGTTGGTTGTTGATGTTGCTATGTCTTTGTAATAGTGTGTGGATGCTGTGAGCCTTCTTTGGTTCTGTTTTGCTTGGTATATAAGACCTTTTGTTTTGTTCGCCTTTTGTTATAACAAAGGGCTTTTAGTTGGAACCTGTACTCCTCGTTTGTCTCCGCATCGCACACGTTCCCCGTTCGTAACACCAATACTGGCTTTGAACATTTTGATCTTTTAATATAGACAAGACTTTGATGGAACTGTTCTTTAAGTTTTATATAGAGTCAATGCTGTCCTTTTCCATAAGTTGCTTGTTTGCTAATATTAATGTGAAACTTTAATCAAGCTCAATCTGTGCTTTGAAACAGTGATCACTTTTTGCACCCAAGTTCTCTATTTTGAATTACATTTTCAGAACATTTGTATCTATTTTCAAATGTTTGTGTATTTTATTTGTATGTCTATTATGCTGAATCAAAATTGCCCATCAGGGATCTTAAAGCCTGAACCTGAACGTATTAGAATCAAAAGGTCAATGGAAGAGTTCAAATATTCTGCACTGTAAAAAGGGCAAAATGACCTTCAGTATGAACCTTCAGTATAAATTCAGATGAAAATTAAATCTCTCAAGAGACTTTCAAGAGCATGCGTTGAAAATACCAGCGAACAAAAATCATGGGATATTTACTCTCAAGTCCCAGAGAATTTTATTTTTCCATCCTCCTTTTTATTCTAAATTTGTATATATATATATATATATATTTTGTTCTCATCTTTATTGATGATTTCTTTTATTTGGATTTTATTGATTACCATTGTGTATGAAATTTGCTATATAAATAATCTTGCCTTGCCATCAGTATGCATATATTCTTATTAACATAGTTCTGCTCTGTAATTGCTATAGTCAATAACTTGCAGCCTGTCTCGTATCTGGATGTTTTCTTTGATCCCTCCTTTTACATCAAAAGGAAAGCTAATGCATAGAGAAAAACAGTAAATAATATCACCGAGGCTCACAAGTCTGAAAACCAAATCCTGTAATGAAATTAGACTCATCACTACTGCATATGTGCTGTTAAGCGATGTTGAAAAAGGCAGACTTTTTTGATCATCTTCATCTTGAACAGTCTATATAATATTTTGGTCAACTGTCCCAGACTTAATTGTCATACAACAACACCGACCTGCTGCATTAGGTGTAAATTCACCTTGTTTTGCCGATGTGAAAAGGGCATGCTGACTAATTGCCCGGTCTTTGCAGGCTCCTGCGGCGTCTTTAATTCTCTCTAACCTTTACCAGAGATGCACTCACCCACGGTGAAGATCTCAGTCTGAATATAGGGCCCTTTATACTCTTCAAAGTCCATTTACTTTAACATTAGTAAACTGGTTTGTGCTTGTGTTATTTTAAGTATAGTAGTTATGACAGCTTAAGAATAGTCAGTTCTAAGCATATTGATAGATTCATTAACTTGCTCAGAATGATTCTCAACTGAGAAAACTGACCACAGAAGAACAATTTAGTGCTGCATACTGTATGAAAAGTAAAAAAAAAATTTTTTTTAATTCAGTCTTACAAATAATAATAATAGTAGACTCAAAATTTCTTTTCTCACTTGTAAATATCAGGTAAATTAATGAACATAAATGTTTTTTCCATCATATAATATTTTTAGTCAGTCCCACTAAAACACACCTTAAATGACATGCTTGTATTGTATCATCAACTGCGTTCTGACATTTTTAAAAGCAACAGTGCATGAAATTAAGCTTGTATAGTTGGAGGCATTTGCTTTTGCATACTTTTAAACAGCAGGCGTAAAACTTTTTCAGTTTTTACAGTCTTAACATGATAAACTCACATTTAAAACGAATGTATTTCACATTAAATCGATACAAGCAAAACAAAAATCAGGCTCTGGGCAAAAGCCGCCCATGTCAACTGAAGTCAAAGAGCACAAGCAGCGTAAAACACATGGTTACGGACATGCACGCAAAGCTTTGACGCTCTATGGGGGAGGGAGGCAGGAAAACAGTGAGAAGTGTGAACCATGACTCCTGTAGGAACATGTCCACAGGCCCTACGGATTCTATCAGACCTGAGGAGTCACATGGGTCACAGCGATGCATTACACACACACACACACACACACAGCAAAGTGTCCTGTCCCCTCCTCGGCCCAAAAGCACAGTTTTCCTGCAGATATGTATGCAGTCTCCCTTTTTAATGCGGTACGGCTGCGACTCTGATGGTTAGTGGCAGCTCCATCTCCCTGTGTTTCAGTATTTCCCTTTGATAAAGCCCGAGGAGAGAGAAAGAGTGCCAGCCCGACGCCTCGGCACAGGCCTCGCGTCCCAGTGGGGGGTGTTTTCCTCACCGCTGCCGTGGCAACAACATGTGACAGGAGGAGCACATGGCAAGAGAGCATCTTGGTAAACTCCCCCTGTGCATCTCCATTTGATCCTACCCTTATTCTCAACATCACATACACGTTCAACGAAAGACCCAAAACAGCCATTTACATACAGCCTAAAATCTGGCTGGTGCATGTGTTTTTACCGAAAGCCTCACACACACTTGGGTAAAATTAGCCGAATGTGTGGGCACGCACACTGGAATGAGTTTGCTCATAATACATCACCCAAAAAATCCCTTCCAACCAAAAGCCCTCCTACTCTGTATTCAGAAGATTAATCATTTAGCTTCAACAAGAGTTTTTTCCCATTGTTATTAGGGAGGGAAATGAGTCCTCTTTTCAATTAGACACAAAACAAGGAAGAAAATGTAAATTTCGGGAAAAGTCCTTTCTTGTATTCCACTAATAAGGATCATTATTAGACATCTTGTGTGGGACTTTAATGACGGAAGTACAAGGGTCCCATGCGTGTCGGAATGGTGAATAGATTAACCTGTGCTGTGAAGCCACGAGCAGAGCATCTAAATAAAATATTCAGAACAGAGTGCAGAGCGAACAGATTCGGGTCCCAGCGCCAAGCCTTCGCCGTCTGCCTCCCGTGTTAATATTTCAATTACACTCATGAATAAATGAATTAAATAGGTCCTAACATTGTCCCTGTTCCTTTTCTGCAGGAATTACCGCATTGTACCAGATAAGTCTGGCAGGGGTGATAGCAGAGTTTTTTTTGGTTGGCCTCAAAGGTCTGTGAGAGAGGCAGCATGTTAAACATCTTTCTCTCAGGCACATCGTCTCCCATGCTAGTGGAAAAAGAGGCCATATGGTACCTCAGGTGCAGCAGTCACAACATGTAACGTTTCATGACACGCTGATGACCATGACCTTATGATGTGCTGAGTTTAAATGCAAACTCGTTAAATATAACAAGCTATTGGGGAATAAAATAAATATCAAAATGATATTTACTGTAGGTGCAATCCTGATAAAGGATTCAAATTCTTTTAAGAGCAGCCATTGACTCAAATTAATTGAGTAATCAGTCCAACCAAGTCTAATTAGTTTTCATCAAACTGTTGACAGTGTCTCTATGAGCTTAGTATTTGTTCATAATAAGCCTAATGACTAAAATAAAGGAACATTATTTATTTGTTTATTTAATCTGTTATTTCCTTAGCATAGTTCAATGATAATTGTTGTCTATTAAGGAACTCTGCAATTGCAAATCCAGAAATAAGTGCCGCTCTTCACACTGACTGACACATGGAGTATGCTCTAAATCGCATATTATAGCACCGCTCACTCAATATGCCAGATGTAGGAATGGAAGTCCTGAAACAGCCATAGTCAACTAATTACCAGCTAAACTCAATTTCATCACAGCTAAAGCTTTTTGACACCCCTGTTGATTCACTGTTCAAAACGTTTGGGAACGTTAAGATTTTAAGACGTTAAGTCTGCATTTACCATATTTGATCAAAAAACTGTAAATTGTAAAATTATGAATTAACTGTTTTATATGTTATGTATGTTATATGCATGTCGTGTCTCGTCACTTTCTGTGTGTTTCTGTCTCGTTTGCCACTCCCATTGTTAGTCGTGTCAGGTGTTTCCCATTACTCTAGTGTATTTAAACCCTCATGTTCTCCCTTGTCTTTGTCGTTTCCATGCCGTTGCCGAGTTCCATGTTTCCGAGTTTTCCTAGTTTTTGTTTGTTTATGCACAAGTGTGCCGTTTTCTGTTTATATTTAAAATGTTTTCTGTTTTGTTTAATAAATATAGTTTTTCGTTGATCCCTTGATTCTTCGTCATTCATCCCGCGTTACAGCTGCGCCAAAAAACATTTATTATTAGTAATAATATTTTTTTTGTGGAAACTTGATACTTTTGTTTCCAGATTCTGAGTACAAAGTTTAAAAGAACATAATTTACTTGAAATAGAAATTATAACATTATAAATGTCTTTACTGTCACATATGATCAATTTAACGCATAAGTATTAATTTCTTCTTTTTTTTTTTAAAGGACTGACTCCAAATTATTGAACACTAGTGTATGTTGGCCTTAAATTTCAGCAGACAGCTTACTAGGTTTTGGAACAGAGTTAATAGCTAAACATAATGTGGAAGACTTTTGGGGTGCACATGATGTTCTTATGTATTTGCGTTCCTTGCCTGAGTTCTCAGGCCCTCCTCTGCTGTCAGAACTCATTTAGCAGTTTCTCCCAGGCTTCTAGACCTTTCCGCTGCCTGACATAACTGACATTTACATTTGCCCTCTATCAAAGAAAGAGAAACAAGGGTTTAGATCTCTCCACTCCCATAACAATTTCTCTCAAAAGGGCAGCAGAAAAATGACCATCCTCACAGCAATCTTATCAACCGCTATTTAATCACGGCGGTAAGAGCGAGAGAATCCATTTTCCAGGTTGTCAGCGTCACAATGGGCCAAACTGTCCGTTCTCGGTGGAAGAAATGACACCACACTGGTTTCACTCGTCACATCTTTCCCTTCATTCTTCGTCGTTGCATAATTGTTTTCTTTGTGCACATCTTAATGGAATAACACAAAACGTGACCATTTATTGATGTTGCATTTATTGGTGCTTCTCATCCTTGGGGTATTTCCACTTCAAAGCGGTGTGTGCAGATAAAACAAAGAGTGGAGGAGAAATGCTAATTCATACAGTTCAAAATGCAGGCATAAAGGACAGGCAGAAATCAATAGAGCTCCCCTGCGCTAGGGAGAGTCAACAGAGCAGAACAGTCCAGTGCCCGAGCACATAAATAATATTTATGTAGACGGCAGATCCAAACAACCACAGGGGAGCATGTATAATTCTGATTCATACATCTGAGAAGCAATGATCTAGTAAATTTGAGACTCGATCGTTTATTTCACACGAAGATTGTTGGCTCAGGGGCAACAGGTCGCCAACGGTGATTGTTAAGCCTTATCTGCATGTTAACCATGGTTAAACGTAAAAGCACTGTTGTGATGTTTGCGGACAAAAAGGTTTGTGGCTCTGAACACAGTTTGTTTGTGTCGGTGGGAAAAAGGCAGAATCTGTAATAATGATGTGAAAGAGAGCTAATTTGATGGACATTCAGTGTTATTCTAGCTTAGTAATTCTTGCTCTCTCACCTATTATCGTCAGTCTACTAGACAGGACACAATGTACATTTTGTAAACCAAAGGAAAAACTACAAAGTCCAGCTGCTGCAGATTCTGATTAAAAGTATTTATCAATACAGTAATCTTGCTGTTGATTTCAAAATGTGACTATATTATATTATTAAGTTCAATCAAATCTGTTGCCAAATATACCTAGAAAAGTATCCCAACGTCAAAGGGCGATTTAAACTACGGTACTTTAAAGCTTAAATAACAGTTTTTGTCAACAAGGATGGCCGGTAATACTTAATTTTAGTCAGCTTTAGAAGTATCTTTTTAACTACATGTCATTAGCATATTAGACTGTCTGTCTGCTTAAACGACATGTCAACTATCTGTCATTAGAGTCATTAGACTGTCTGCTTAATATCTGCTAACACTATTTTGATGCTCCCCCAACAGACATTCTACTGGCTATAAATAATTTGCAAATACATGTCAACTGATTCTATTAAGCCTAACGACTGACTAATACTCTAAAGAGAGTTAGTTACGTATACAGTGGAATACGGTTATCTCGACGGCCTCGGGGGTTGCAAAAAAGCATCGAGATGACCGATGATCGAGATAACCAAGAACCAATATGGCGATTTATTTGATGAAGCAATCGACATGCTATAAAAATGTACATACACTGTATATGTTTGCTAACAACAAAAGGCATATGTGCACCAACTAACAGCAGAGATTTACCAGTATACAATAAAAAACACCTTTGATTCTTGACACGAGTTCTTCTGCGGCACTGTGAGTGAAGCGTCACTGGAGTGAGCAACCATACGGACAATCATTAGTCACGAGATAACCATGTGAAGTGGCGAATTTGTTTCGGCGACATAAAAGAATCGACATTACCGATAAGAAAATGCTAAGGCAAATAGGAAGTTTGGCAGTTCCACTTCAAAAACGTCGACATAATAGGGTTGGCGAGTTAACCGAGGTCGAGATAAGTGGACTCCACTGTAGTTAGTAGAATGTCTAAAGTGGAATCAAAATAAATGTATATGAATGACTCTTCCACCTTTAATTATTGATACCACCTGCCTCCAACGAACTATGCTTTCTCACTAGAAATGAAATGAAAAGTTGGAGAAAAAAAATGATGGTACTTACCACTAACCTCAACTTTCAGATGTCATTTTTACTTTTTTGCTTGATTGTCACAGAATAAAATGTACAGAATGTTGGTATATCATAGGCTGCGAAGGATACATCTATGTTGTCTTCAAAAGTCAGAAATATCAAAATATAAAATTGCCACTAGACAGGATATGACACAATCAGTGGATTTGGATTTGCTGAGAGGCACTTTCTCAGAGGCAGCATTTTTCAGTTTCGGACACTACCCTGGTTTGGAATCAGTGTGCGGTAAACTGAACGTTTGTGGCCTTTTGAATAAAGGGATAAGATCTTCATTATTCCCTGTATCAAATTTCTTGCCAATACATTACAGAAAACTGCGCCTCTCAAGTTCACAGGGGCTTTAAAGATGGCATGAAATGGAAATGTACACTATTTCTGAATGAATGTTTTTCATCTTATTGTGCATTATTCATCCATGCATTTTTTTGACCATACTTTTCAATCAAAATATCATGATCTTGATCTTTTCCGGTGAAATGGCAGCATGCATGATTTCTTCAATCATTTAGCCAGCTTAAACCTCGCCACATTCTTACAATCGGCTGCCTCCATCTAATCAACAACTGATGGATAGAACCAACTCCCATCCTACTTTGTTGTTTTGACAATATAATTCACTTGAATGTACATCACAATACAGAAGTTCTACTACTTCTTCCGTTTTAACACAACACAGAATATGCTTTCTCATGGAAACCAACTATCAAATGTAAATACAGTAATACCTCGAGATACAAGCATAATCCGTTCCAGGGCAGAGCTCGTAACTCAAATTACTCGTATCTAAAATCATGTTTTTCCATAAGAAATAATAGAAAACAAATTAATCCGTTCCAGATCCGTAACAATGGAAAAAAACATGTTTTTTAATTGGTATAGACACACACACGCACAATCACATACAATTATAGTACATGTATACAGTATAAGGATTCATGTGATATCAAATAAAATGTGGTTTTAATTATACGGTTTTACAGACAGAAGATAGACAGGTGCGGGGGAGGGAGGGAGGAAGGGGTGGTTGGTACGTCGACACTTGATTCCATATCGTACCTTACATGAACACTACGTAATAACTTACGTTAAATTAACGTTTTGTTTGTTTTCTTCCCTTTTTTCACCTGACTACCCTCACTTTCACTTTCACTTGGCGCAGACGTTTTAACGGAATACCTATCGAGGGAGATTTGTTTGTCTCCCTTTAAAAATAAGTAAGGTACACGTCGTCAAATTTTTTTATATCTTAGAGCTCATCGCTGTTATGAAGAATAATGAACAAAATAGAGAGAAAATCAGCTACTCGCGGGCGACGCGTACAAGTCAGTGAACACTGAAGTGAAAGTGCGTCGCACCGGCGTCAGTACGCGTGCTCGTATCTCGAAAATGTACTCGTATCTAGAAGCAAAAATCGGCCCTAAGGCTTGCTCATATCTTGGAATACTCGCATGTAGAGACGCTCGTATCTCGAGGTATTACTGTACTTTGTTTCTTTAGTCAGATGAAGATTATTGAATTATAATGCTCTACGATTGTTCTATTGGTTCACTGATGCCATTACAGTTAATCTTATCTAAAATGTTCTCTCTGATGAAGAAACCAAGGGAAACCATAACATCATATAATTGCCATGCAGGCATCTGGAATATGAAGGAGAATTAATATGAAATATGCACCCAATCTCTTTGTGAAACATCTTATGGTCTGGAATGATCCAGGACACATATAATGATATAACAATAATGAAATAACAATCATTTCTATTAGATTACAGAAACAGACAACTTTCATCTAGCAGCATCACCACAGTCTGTTTCATTTCACAAATCAATCATGCTAAACTGAGGAAAATCTGTTCATGTGGGGTATAATTTGGCCAAAAATTTGATCCGTGTCAGTAATAATAAAGGGTAAGAGATTCTCAGCCTCAAATGCACCCTCAGGACTTTACTCCTCCGTTTAATACAGCGTGTTCACATAAGGACTACATTGGACCAGCCTGTCCGCCTTTTCAGGACTTTGTTAAATGTTGTCAGAAGCCCATCTACAAGCCCTCTCTGCAATTATTCATCCCACCATTTTGTGTAATTATAGACTGTGAGACAGACGATATGTTTAGCTTATGGTTCGGTGCTTTTTGCTCAGAACTCCCTCCCAGTTGTGCGATCCAGTATGTCGAGAGCTTTGTAATGATGAACTTGCCAAAACCTTTGGTGTTCTTTGTCCTTGGCCAAAGCCCAAGAAACTGCAGGTATCATCCTACCATTTCTTTACCTGTAGTCATCAAATCAATATGAGCAGAGGGGGCGTTTGAATGGCAAACCATTTCTCAAGGCAGAAATGGAGGAGATGTTAAGACTAACATCAGAATTCACCTGAATCTGGTCTCCAATTTCATTTGTACTGTGAGAGTGACCAATGAAATGTCAGATCCAAAAAAAACGTCCTTAATGTCTCTGATAAGAATTATAACTTCCATCTAATTACGTGTGAGAGATGTTGATGTTGATGAGATGTTTAGGTTTCATTTTTAATGATTCATTTAGAAGAATCATTTTTTTGTAAAGGTGATTTGTTCTTGAAATGGTCTACACTGGTCAAGTTGTATGGTTTTGAATCAATGAAAAGCTTCGTCTCAAAAGAGTCATTTGTTTCAATCGGACAACGCTGGTCAAGTTATATGTCTTGTTTGTGAATCACTAAACACACCCAGGTCAAAAGAATCATATGTTCATGAATATGTTTTTGACTGACTAAAAAGGATTATAAATCAGACTACACTGGTCAAACTGAATGTTTGGATTTGCGAGCAGCTTGTGATGATAACTGAATAGAGAGATGCTACTACTTTGCAGTATACTGACTTTTTATCCCATTGCATTCAATTCAGACTACAAGCTCACAACTAAGTAAAACTACATTTATTTTGCTGTAGATGCTGTAGATTCAGCAGCAGTGGAGTACCAATGAGTGAAGTGCAGGAAACACTAAGGACCTAAACTGTAGAGGACCTAAATTTGGATTCAAGTTGCCCTTGGAGTTTTTGTGAACAACACATACATGAATAAATCTCAAATTTTAAGAGGCACGGATAACACTTTATTTTGATGGTCCCCTTTGAAGATTCTGTTGACTATAAGTAACTTTGCAAAAACACGTCAACTTATTCTAACCATAACCCTACCAGTCTACTAATACTCTAATATCACTCTAATTTAGTTTTCCTGTAGCTCAACCAGTAGAGCATTGGTGTTTACAACGCCAAGGTCATGGGTTTGATTTCCCAGGGAAAGAAAGAACTGATTAGAATCTCAATGTATTCCATGAATGCAATGTAAGTCGCTTTGGATAAAAGCGTCTGCCAAATGTAAATGTAATGAGAGTTAGTAGACAAGGTGCAATGTTATTTGAGTCATTCTACGAAACGGGTGCCATTTCCACGTTGCAATTTTCAAAATTTTCATGAAGAACAAACTTAAAAAAACAACAACTACAACTTGATAGATATCTTAATCTTCCCAAATAACATATTTTCCCACCTCAGGAAAAAAATTCTTATTAATATTATCCTTTTTATTTATGCAAGGGAGCCTTTCTTATACCTCCCCGTCACGGACAATATGCACACCATTAGAGTAGTAAACAAGATATAATTTTTTTAATTCTAATGTTTTCCTAATAGTAAAATGTCCCTTTTTGGAAATTAAAAACAGACACTCTGTAATTTAATCCATTTTTTTATTTTTAGGTTTTTAATCTTGAAATATGAATTTGACCTTTCAATGACCTCATTGTTTGTACTGAAAAAACAAATTAACTTAAAAATTTTAAAAAAATCACATTTATTTGATTAGTCCCCACAACAAGAACATCATTTAATATAAAAGTTTATGGAAAATAAAATGAAATGTTACATAAATGTAAACAAAATGACCCTGTGACGGGGTGGTAAACTGATGAGACGGTGGTATGGACAGTGACAGTATCCAGAAAATCTCCTTTAAATTTGTCTAAATGAAGTCCTTAACATTACATATTACTACTAATAATACATTTATGAAATATTTACGGTAGAAAATGTACAAAAAATCTTCATGGAACATGATCTTTACTTAATATCCTAATGATTTTTGGCATAAAAGAAAAATCAATCATTTTGATCCATACAATGTATTGTTGGCTATTGTCACAGATATACCTGATATACAGATATACCTGTGCGACTTATGACTGGTTTTGTGGTCAAGGGTCACACATTCAAATTCTTGATTTCACACTCTCACATTCCTTACCACCATATCACAATAAAACGTGACGGGGTGGTATGTGACGGGGTGGTAAATTTCATCCCAAATTGGCCAGTATTCTCCCATGTTGTCAAATTCCTCATCTAGCATACATGCATTCAGTTTACATTATAACTTTCTTTCCATTAACAATGTTAAAAAAAATATAAAAAACAGTTTTCCCTCTCTATTTTGCGTGACGGGGTGGTTGATTTATGCTTTACGGACCCGGCCTAACATGAAAAAGCAAGAAATAAACAATGTAAAAGAATGTCAGAACTTGCCTGCTTTTGTTCATGGAAGTTATGAGGCTCAAATGATGTCACTTCAGCTTTGTAATGTCATTTAAAGCAAATTTACATTATTTATAGATTAAACAAGTTAGTGTGACGGGGTGGTAAGTTAAACTTAAGGACACACACAAATCATAACATATTTACAAAAAAATAATAAATAATTTGAATAAATATAACTTATGTAAGCAGGAACACACATATTATCCTGAAAATAATAATAAAAAATATATATTTACACATCTAATTTGGTGATATTTTAGATGCAAGTGTCACGTTTGTCAACACGGACACGTGAAATTTGCTATGTACTAAAGAAAAATGATTAAAAAGAGTACATTACTCTTTACAAACAGAATTTTATCATACACCATGTTAACAAGAAAACTTGAATTAATAACTTTGAGCTTTGGAAACACACTTTGGTACATTTGTTGTACCTTAAGCATCTCATCAAACACTGCGGACACAAATGGCACCCGTTTCGTAGAATGACCCATTTATAGTCTACAGAATGTGTTACAGGGACCATCAAAATAAAGTCATATCGATAACCCTACCAGCTCAATTTGCCCTGTACTGAACAGTACAACTTTCTAAATCAGCTCAGATATCCACTGCAGCCATACCTGGGTATGGAGGGTTGACATGTAAAGCCCTTGAGTAATTTTGTGCAAGAGAGTTTTGGGGTTTAATAAATGAGCAAACTGCACCATTACCGGAAAGCTAATGTGGATCCTTTGTGGATAGCAGCTTTCCAGTAAAACTTCATTAGATAGAGAATGGCCTTCTTTTTCTCTACAAGCCACCCCCATCAATCAGGCACCACATACCGCTCTGTGCTCAATGGCCTATGAGATTGTCCATTTAAGGATGAGCCCACTAAAGACATACTATAGCTGAAGAAAAAGACTAGGGCAAGTAACACTCGGGCTTTGCATTTCTTTGCAATAATAGAATGTGAATAGATTTTGTTTATGAAACTTAATATCAAAATGAACATTAATATCTACTTGAATGCATCTAATAGCGTAACGTCATGACAGTAGATGCTTAAAAATGTTTAAGTTAGTCTATGCAAGCCAGTGAGCAGAATTACTGCACCTGATTTGTTTGGAAACTGTAAGTGAACAACTATGTTACAATCAGTTAACACTAGTCAACTAATCAGGTGTTAAGTACAAAGAAGATAGTTATGGTAGGGCTGGGTTAAAAAATAAGACCTGATCATCATTAGTTACAGCCATTTAAAATGTGTTAATTCGTTAACTATTATATTTTTTCTTAACCTGTTCTTTAATATTCAATATATTTTTTAATGATCAATCATGTTTTTGAGAGCTGCCATTTAAATGTTTCTATTAAAAAAAAATTGTAGAACCATAACTATGTCATTAGAATTGTATTATTAAAAACCTGCCATTTAAATACAAATAGCCTACAAATCAGTTTATTTTAATATTAATGAATTAATATTAATCATCTGTAATATTATAGTGATGTACAAATTGTAGTTCCCTGTATAGTTTACAGAATTAGTTATTATATAGATACAGAAATACCTTGAGATACGAGCATAAGCCATTCCAGGGCTGAGCTCGTAACTCGAATTGCTCATATCTCAAATCATTTTTCCCATAAGATATAATAGAAAAAAATGTATCCGTTCCAGCCCTCTAAAAAACGTACAAACTTAGACATACACACACACAGAAAATTATAGTATATAAGGATAAAATAAAATTTGGTAAGTTCTTACCTGCGAGACAGACGATACAGTAGCGGCATATGCGGAGGAGGAGGAGGAGGAGGAGGAGAGAGAATAACGTAGATAATGCAAACAAAATATGAAAGTGTAGTGTTTCTTCTCGTGTGGCGTATTGGATAGACTCAGAATCTCATATTTATTATTATTGAACACATAACTAGTGCTGCTCACAGCTTGAATCACTCGTCGCCCCCGGAAACCACCGCTGTAAAACCAAGGTGGCCCTCTAGTGGAGTCCATATGCAATTACCCCATAAATGAGGCGGCGAACAGTGCTCGAACACCAAACTTCGGCGTCTGTAAGCGTGCTCATATCTCAAATATTTACTCGTATCTCAAAGCAAAAATTTGCTAGATGATTTACTCATATCTCGAAGTACTCGTATGTCAGGATGCTCGTATCTCAAGGTATTACTGTATTTTATCCTTGAGGAAATTTGTAATATTCTTTTCCACATTAATCATATCGATTAATCACAATCTTGTGAATCGAATTCTAATCGAATTATGACATTTGTGTCAATGCCCAGCTCTAGGTTTTGAGTTCACGTGACCCGAATCAGATGTATTCTTAGAGGACTCTTACATAAGAATCATTCTTTACAAATAGAAATCAGTTTTAGAGTATATTAGGTTAAAGGGGATAAAATGAAAAGAGAAAGTATTTCAGAGAATATTTCATTGTTAAACAGCTAAAGCACAGCAAATTGTCAACACGATACTTGCAACACCAATATTAAAAATCTTGTATAAGGTTTAATATAACTGTATACAAATGTTTTGTTAAATTATGGTTTAAATGTGCAAATAAATAAATATCATATTAATATTGTATTATATTTAGAGAATATGTTCTCAGTATTAACTAGACTAGTTGCTTAGTAGCACGTGTATATTGGCTGTTTATTAGTACTTATAAAGCACATATTGATGCCTTATTCTGCATGGCCATATTCTACATCTCTTAATCCTTAACAACTACCTTACTAACTATTAATAAGCGTTAATTAGGAGTTTACAGGGGCAAAAGTCATAATAGTTAATACAGTCGTTAGTTAATAGTGAGAATTAGACCCTGATCTAAAGTCTGACCAATATTTTAAAACACAGTGTATTAAATTATGTGAGTGAGAGTGACTGAATGAATGTGTGAGCAGTGGATTTGCAATGGTACTTGCCAGCATCTGCCTGTGGACCACCACATTGCACAGCTGCGACCAGACCATCCGTCCATCCCAAGGGACACACATCCCACGGGCTTGCTTACACCATTTATACACACATATTGTCTGTGCATCAGCGGCTCCTTCTTTGCTGTCCAGGAATTACACAGGATTTAATGTAATTAGAGGACTGACAAGGGCAAACTTTACGCTTATTACTCTGCGCTCGCCCCTGGAGAAAGACAGCATTCACATGGCATTTGGCCAATCTCTAAAGACAAAACCCAAATCCTCTCTTTCAGTTTGTTACAGTTAGAAACATACATTGAGTGTCAAATTAATATGCAGGTGTTTTTTTACATACTGTCCATTTATTTGCATCAGTATCATCTATCTTGAAATCTCAGAACTACACAAAAGCTAGTTCACAGTTTCTAGTCTACCAATAATAAAAGGTAGGACGCACACTAATCAGGTTTCCTAAGACGAATCTCATGCCTTCAGACGTGCTGTTAGACAAACCACACTCAAAATAACTGTGTGGGAGGGTCGAGGTTTGACGTTCATCAGTTCAGTTTCAAACAGAAGCCTGGCTCAAGCTGTGTCCATTTTTCCCACAGCGTTTTGGAGGGCAGTGAGAGAAATCAGCTTGGAACGTCCCCACCCCCAGTTCTCCTCTTCTGGCATCCAATCAGTTCTTCTTCTCACTGCCTTCAGCAGCAGAAACAATCACTGGGCAAACATTAGTTTTGCATTTATGGTACAAGTCCAGTGCCTTTTGAAACGCTTGCGAACATAGCCAGCCAGACAATCAAAGAAACGGATGCCATCTCGAAAACCGGCTGCAGAATGTGTGGGAATGACCATGTCCATGTGTACATTTTGTACTTTTATAACTAAAAATAAAGCATCTGTCAAACACAACACAACTCAGGTCATTTAGAAAAAACACATCAATAATTCTAGGATTATAGCTCCAAAATAATCCATAATACCTGCCAATATGCTACAGTTAGAGAAACCATAAAATATGCTTTGAAACCCAGTTCACAGTTAAACGAAGACACTTGCATTATTTATCTCCATTAAAGAAAGTTGGCATAAAGTCAAAATGTATTGGCATTCACAAGCCTTCTGAATGAAACAGGATATTCAACACAGAAAAACTGTGGGTTAAGACCATCTGATACGGACTGAAAAGGCTTTTTGACTGGGACATGGAGATTGAAGATCAAGTTCACTAACACAAGCATCTTGATGCACCTTAATAGTAATGTGTCTTTTACATGTTGAATAAAAGAGTGGTTAATGGGCTTGAAACGAACCTAGCTGCCTGACTTGCCTATTTTCTCAGCAAATACCATGTTATTGTGCATAAAAACCTTTTCAGCATCAGGTCTACATGGTTACCTGAGTCCTTGAAATGTGACCGACTTGGTCAGGGAGCAGCAGAAAAGATTAAGACTAGAATAACTGCTGGCTATGAGTGTGACTCACTAAATGTCAGCAATTAGAGACCCTTTCCCATTTCACTATGCAACAATAAACATCAACTATTAGTTAAACAACAAAAAGAAATGTTTTATAAGTGAAGTAATACATCAGGTAAAATGCATTAAACTATACAGTAGGTCAAGGCACACGACTGATCATTTAGACACATGACCTCCTGACCTCCTGACCTTTAAAGTATGAAACACAGGCCCTCTGCTTATGTTATGAATACGAGCTCCGCGCTTCCCCCCTCCGGCCACCGGAGGGAGCTCTCACACGTATATTGACACACACACACTACATTTCCCATGATGCTGTTCATTGGACTGATTACTGCACCAGCTGGACACCATTACACAAACTATAAAAGACTCTGTCAATCGCACGGTCATCGCGAAGTCTTGATTTGCTGTGGTGATCATTTCTGAGTGTTTATATCCATGTCTAGTTTCCTGTTACCAGTTTTGCTGTTACCCGTTTTTGATTCTGATCTGCCTGCCCCGACCTTTGTCTGGATTATCGCTCATGATTGTTATCTGCCTGTCTTGACTTCCCCGCCTGTACTACGACTCTTGTTCTGTCCGCCTGCCTTTTCGACCCCTGCCTGGATTATCGTTTATGTATGTTCTCTGCCTGTCCTTAGTATCCGCCTGTCCGACCATTCTCATTAAAGACACGCTACTGGATCTCTGCCTGTGAGTCTCTTCCGTTACAGTCTGATATACTGTATACTGTACTTCATAAAAGTGAAAATAACAGCAGCATCCAATAGAAGTCTATTAGGTGTAAAACTGATTATTATTATTATTTTTTTTTTTTATTGTGTCCTTGTTACAGTGTAACTATACATTTAAGTGTGTGTGTGTACAAAAATGTATTTATATATATATGTGTGTTTGTGTGAGAGAGAGAGAGAGAGAGTTCAAACGTCCCAGCAGTTTTAAATATCAGTATCAATATTGTACTACTAAATATAAATATATCATTTAAACAAATTTCACTTTGACTAATTATTTATAGTAGTTTATATATTATTTTGATTTTAAAGAAAAACGAGGTATAGCTGTTCAGACACAGATAAACTGTCATCTTAAGACACATTACAGTTTAATTGAATATAAACTATTATGGCAATGCTTTTTAGTAAAAGTGTAACTCGGTGCGACAACACGACAAGATGCTTTACATAAGCTGGAGGCTTTTGGTCTTTTGAGAATAACAGAAATGTATGGCAAGGGCTCAGAGCTCTGCAAGGGTCCCTGCACTCTGTGTGCAAATCTGACAAGATGCATTTGCTCCTCCATGAGGCGTAAGCTCCAGTGATATATGAATGCATGACACCAGGGTAGAAGTATGAGCTGGGCTCAAGGAGGTCAAGAGTATCACATCAAGAGAGTCAAACCCACTTGTCAAACCCATATGAAAACCCTTGCCTAATCCATATGAATTGAGCGGTTTAGTCCACAATTTCCGAAGAGACACAATCGATGATATGATGAAAAGACTGAATTAAGGCTTTTATTCGCATATAAACATTGATTAGAAAACATAAACAGAAGCTCAACCCTACTTGCCTGATGCATAAAAGCAAACCTTATTGGTTCTTGCTGAAGCTGAAACCTGATCCATAACACACAAGAATGAATCCCATTGGTTCTTGTATGTGAAGCATACAAACGTAAGCTTCCGTTTACCATAATTGAACTGTGTGTGTGTTAAAGAATTTTATACATGAATAAAAGCCTGAATAAAAATGAATAAAAATCTGTTCATCATATAAAGCAATTGAGTCTCTTTGGATTAAACCACTTAACTCATTCAGATTAGTTTTACGATTTTGTTATGAACGTTTTGAAGAGTCAAAGTGATAGTTGCGTAGACGGTCAATGGAGGGAAGGAAATCTCTCAGATTTCGAAAGAACGTGTTTGTAATGACATGAGAAGTTTAATTTTTGAGTAAACTTTAGAATGGGAGCTAAATGGTCTGGGATTTCTCACTTTTCTTTTGCTGAAACACTTTAAGGAGCAATTGTTCAAATCAGAGCCTCTCATACCTCCATCAGAGCAAAAAGGAAAATAGGTTTGGTCTGAAGCTAATTCATTTCTCTAAATGTGAAAATGTATTACAGTGATCCCTCGTTTATCGCAGTTAATGTGGACCGGAACTCCCCCCCCCCCCCCCCCCCCCCCCCCCCCCCCCCCCCCCCCCCCCCCCCCCCCCCCCCGCGCGCGACAGACGAAAATCCGCAAAGTAGGATCAGCCAATCAGCTCAAGGTATACATCCACTTGTACTCTCATTCGTTGATCTCATGCCGGGAACCAATCACGTGCCTTGTCTGAGCGCCCATGGGTGTGTACAAAGATTAATTGTCGAGTTTCTATCTTTGTCTGGCATCCTAGGAAACCGTTTCTCTCACACATCACGATAAAACAACACTGCTTTCCGCAATACGGCTGCCGATATCGCGGTATTTTTGAATTTTTATTTTTCGATAAATATTTTTGAAAAATCCACAATGCACTGAGGCCGTGAAACTTAAACTGCGAAGTGGCGAGGGATTACTGTAAATTCACATTTTTTATCAATTATATATCACAAATAAGAAGAAAAAAAACACTTCCATTAAGGAGAAACTGTAGACCTGAACGATATATGACTGTTCAGGTAAATAACCACTACAACAGACAAAAGTTGAGCTCTTTTCTGGATAATTGCACAATAATAGTACATCACTGTTTTTTCTATTCTTATTTGTGGCTCGCTCACTATTTTGATGGATGAAAACTACGCAAAGAAAAGATGAAAGTGGACCCCTACAAAAATTATGGGCTGGATCCCTGCTGTCTGGATGATCTAAGACCAAACCGTGACCTTTAGTACAACTAATGATCTCCAGTCCACTGAAGATACTGAGGGGGTCCTTCACAGTGCAAATGTTACGTGGGCTTCGCTCTTTAATTTCACTCCAGATCTTTCAAGTGGATCTGTGAAAGGCTAAGCGCTGTGGGCACGGCTAGCAGCACCCAGGCGCAGGCGAGCGGATGGGTTCTGCCTGCCTGGGGATGCGTTGAGAGGGGATAAAGGGATAAAGAGCCTCTGCTCTGGGACTGATTACTTACATCTGCCCTGTTAAATCCTTGCATGTATACACACTGCTACTACTGTTTACTTTCTTTACTGTTTGCAAGTGTCGTCTTGGTGTTTGTGTGTGTGTGTATGTGTGTGTATACACAGGTTTGGCTATACTCAATGGCCAAATGTTTTGAAAATGACACTGTAAATACAATGAAACACTATCTTGTGAGGACATCTAAAATGGTCATTACTATTGAGAGGTTCATAAATCATCCAATTGCTTTAGTTCTCTTGATACCAACAATTCTACATGTTAGATTTAGCAAATACCATGACCTCTAGATAAAAAAAAACACTGTTTCTGACAAGACCTCAATAAAATAGCTAAAAACAGACTTTTGAAAAACGGGGGCTTGTAACTAAAACAGATCCGACTATATCATGAACATCACACCTTACAAAATGATAAGTATAAAAACTCTTCTACATACAAAAGACCAAACACTCTTCTACATTTTTTTAATGTACAAACACTAGGCTATCATTCACCCTTGCCTATACACCAAGTGTTCTAGTGGCCTATTCTCATTTACATAAATACATGAATGCATG
The DNA here is from genome assembly GCA_037043235.1 of Rhodeus uyekii. Taxonomy (NCBI): domain Eukaryota; kingdom Metazoa; phylum Chordata; class Actinopteri; order Cypriniformes; family Acheilognathidae; genus Rhodeus; species Rhodeus uyekii. The sequence goes on from JAWRVZ010000033.1 coordinate 4,576,274, forward strand.
TTAGATCTGTTCATCTTGCTGCTGTATAGATAAGCTGTCAACTACTGATATATTTATGACTGTTATGGAGAGTGTAAAAGACTAATACTTAAAGCCTTTCAGATGCATGAATTCATCATGTCAAAATCAAAGCAAAGACAGCAACCCAGCATGTTTGTTAAAAGAAACCGTTTCATTTAACAAAAGGCTGGTAAATCAATATGACAATCAATCTATAGTAGATTGCCAAAGCTTCACCGGACATGTGAGGTCATAGACCTTCATCACAAATGATGCGGCTTAAAGCATGTGCAAAGCACGTAGCGACAGTCTGTTTTAAATCTAGTGAGATAGCTTCCACAGATATTTTAACGCCTTGGTAATTTACACTTCCGTAATTACGCAAACATCTTGCTACCCGTTTTCCCGCGCTTTTTCATTTCCCTGTTGTAACACATATGAAAATATGGTGATAAACACTGATTGATTAGCTTCTTGTCTCCCCAGGCAATCACACCACCATAAATAGTAGATAGTGAGAGGCCAAAAAGTGCCTTGTGCACAAAGGAGTAATTTGCACATTTCCTCAGTAGTTACTGTCACAAAGAAAACCAATAAGAGCATGAAATTTAATATTCACTTTATTAAAAGAATTACCTGTGTGCATACTCTTTGCCCACAGTGTTATTTATTGGGTCACACCTTTTTAAACCCGTTAAGGAGTTAGTCACTTACAGAGTTATCCGTGCTGCAGAACTATACACTATCAAATCATATTAAAAGATTATTGTTATAGGTTGGATTTATTTCTATATGACAATCTAATATCAAGAACAATGAGTAAAAAAAAGCTTCAATCGACCCATTTCCTAATTAACAAATGTTGTATTACTGATACTTACATTTTGCATGAACTTACTCAAAAAACGTTTTATCCTCCTTGGGTCAAGTAGAGAAAAAAGATTAAAATTACTGCCATCTTCAGGTATAAGAAAACTCAACACTACCCTGCTGGGAAAAGAAACATCTTAAAACAGCCAAAAATGCTTTGTTGGTTTTAGCTGGTCTGTTCAGTCTACTGGGCACTTTCCATTGGTCGGCCTAGGAGACCAGCTGAAACCAGCAAACACCAGCAAACCATCTTAGGCTGGTTTATGTTGTGGGGGATTTTCCAGCAGGATTTAAAAACGGACTGTAATAACAGCAAGGAAAATATGATTTCTGTTGTGAGTACCAGTCTACATGAATTAACAGGTTTGTGCACTGAAAGTGCTGAATATGACAGCCACAAACCACAGACAAAATGAAGAGTAATACGGATCAGTTCAGGCAAATGATGAAGAGAATTGATTGAATTGATTTTCTGTAAGTAACTGATGACATGCAACACTCAAGGCACGAGCCACCGGCACGTGCGCAGCTCATCAAGACTATGCAACACATGTACACTTCACCAACACAAACTTGATTGGGTTTGCTTCTTCCAAACATCTGATGGAAAGCATTCGGTGGACGCTGCACAAAAATCGCGTTTTCCACCTGAGCGCGCGCCGAACGCACACACTGCCCGCAGTTTACCCCCGCAACATGCACGTACGCGTCAGAGCAAGGTTTTACCTCCGTGTCGTAGATTTTGGTGATGAGTGAGAAGGAGTACTGCCTGGACTCGCGGATGTGCTGGATGGCCAGCTGAACGGCCGGCTCGATGCCTTGACTGATGCTGCTCATCAGCGCCGATTCATTCATCGGCATCAGGACCATGATGGGCAACTTCTCACCATCCCTCATGTACCAGTTGTTGTCCAGACCGTGCCTTGTGTAGTCGTTGCAAACCTTGGCGAATGCAGATTGAAATCCCCAGACGGACAGGAGTAGCCATCCCGACAGAAAGATCATGTCACATCTGCAGTCCCTCCGGGACGGAGCCATGCTACCGAACAACTGAGATCCACCTCTCACAGCCCTGGCATCGCAGTCTTTAGCTTCCTCTTGGATGCTGCGATCAGTCAAAGAGAAAAGACATGATATGCAATAGTACAGGCTCGCGCGCACTCGACCTCGAGAGTAGAAATGATGCGTAAAACCAGAGGGTGTCCAGTCGCGAGGGTTATAAACCAAGCAGCTTCCCTGTTAGTGTTCCGCACAGGTCCTCATCAAATCCTATGCGACCCAATCCTTCCTTTCACCTCCAATAGACCATCGAATGCGCACATCACATTCAACCGCCAGTGCGTTACGCAGAGGTGCGCGCGTTCGGATTTGAGTCAACCACTAGTGCGAATGTAAATGTAACAGCCGAATATATTCCAAGCAGTTGCATCCCAATGTGGAAAGCGCATAGGTGAGGTGGCGGAGGGGCGAACCCTGGTGTGTAAAAGCAATCCGAGTGAGGATATCCGTGCGACTCCGATGCTGCCGCTTCGGCGGATGCGCTTCACTTCTTTAGCGCGCCGGCTGCGCTGTGCATGTATGTGTGCGCGCGTGTGTGAACGCGCGCGGCACAGACAGAAAACATTCTCCACAGCGAGCGATGAGCGAAAACAAACGGCCGACAGACCGACAAGGGAGCTGTTCATTCGTAAAGCGTTCAATACCGTCTCCTCTGAGGTAATGTGTAAGGTAAATTGCCCACCTGAGCCCAATAGAGTGCTTTTTAAAATATGTATTGAACGTAAACAAAACAGGAGCGGCGTCGAGTGTCATATAAACTAGCTTGAGAGTTGACACCTTAAAATCAAGTTAAATCATACTGCACATTGTTTTCTCCCCATCGACATAGTACATTACAGCAAAATAAACACTGCCATCTAGCTATAACAGCCCCGTATGTGAATAAAGTTCACTTTTCTTTCAAGTTACAGCGCATCAGTTCTAACTGAGCTTAAAATATACGCCTCTTGGGCATTTATAGTTTTGCTATGGAGATAATAACAGGCAGCAAAAAAACAGGCTAACATAAGCTCGAATTAACATATGTTAGTCTTATATTATCCATTTCAACAATGTTATCTACAAATGTTTTACACAATTATCAAGCAAGAAACAGAAAATCAATATATTACTTGCATTTAAATGATTGTACATGATACGTTTTTGTGGACTGATATACTGTATTCAATGAGAACTCGACCATTGATGAAGTGTCTTCTATGTACAGTGGTGTAGAATAAATATATGACTCTATTCAATCGTATATGTCAATTTTCATAAGTAAATATTAATTATGAGACTACATGGAATATTAATACTTATAAAATTTGAATCATCCCACCAGTAGGACTATTTACATGAACTGCAAAAAAAAAAGCTAAAGGGTGACTAAGAATGGTGAAAACACTCAAAGAGAGAGAGAGAGAGAGAGACCATGCAATTTACTGCATCATAGTAGAGCCCTGACACTATTAACATGGTATGATACAAATGATAAGAGTGCTATAAATATGAGTACCATACAGTCCTAATACAATAAATCATAAAAACAGCCCAGCGCCAGAGTGCATCATCAGTGTATTGGTAAACGGGGGGCTCTTATCTTACTGGTTCAAGCACTATACTTAGACCCCATACTTAGCCTGGCTTTGTTCGCCACTTCCTGTGTATTACTTTCTGTTGTATGATTTCTAGATGAAGAAATGGGTCAAGTTGTTGTCCCATCTGTTTGCTTTATTGCGAGACACCTCCCTCCTTTCTGTTAGAGAATATGATAAGAAACTCAAACACAAATGCGGTGGATTAAAACACAGGGACACACAGAGAGTGGGAAGAGCAAGCCAAGCGATTATAGATATATTATTACAATTGAGAATTACAATTTTATATTAAAATATTTTTAATGCATAATTTATTCATGTAATAACAGTGCTATTTTTAAATCATTCCAATATGCTGATTTGGTGCTCCAAAAAAAAATATTATAATGTTCAATGTTGAAAACAATGTTGCTTCATATTTTTGTGGTAACTGATACGTTTAGAGATTCGTTGAGGAACAGAAAGTTTAAAAGAATACAATTTATTTGAAATAGAAGTCTTTTGTATCTATGTAAAGTCATAAGATTTAATGCATCCTTGCTGATTATAATTATTAATTCCTTTAAAAATAAAATCTTACTGATACCAAGCTTTTGACATCAATTATTATGAGGTAGATATACTGATAAATATATATTGTGAGATAGAACAAACATACATGGACATTAGTTTAAATATACAGTATTTATTATATAGATGGAAAACAAAATAGATACACCATTATCCTTTGTTATATCAACTTATGCATCTTGTTGTGACGAAGAAACTTGATTAATTTATGCCCTGGAGATCCTGTGAAGTCCACACTTGATGCAGGTGAAAACACAGCTATCCGCCGATTTACCACACACACACACACACACACACACACACACACACACACACACACACACACACACACACACACACACACACACACACACACACACACACACACACACACACACACACACACACACACACACACACACACACACACACACACACACACACACACAGTCCTGTCTGACATGTCTCCTCTTAATAGAGATTAATGGGACAGCCTGAGGACATTCTTCAGTGCTGCACTGACAATGCATTCCTGCTGGATGCATCCTGAATTTTGAATGTCAGATATTCAAAATAGCAAAAATGAAAAATTAAGCCTTATGAAGTAGCCATGCCACAAGATCTCTCCAAGTCTAGACATTGATTAAGGAAATTGAATCATCAAATGTTATTAAATTATCTGTAAGTGATAATCGTTTCAACAAATATGCATTAAAACTATGCCATAAACTTTTATTTATGGCATGTCATATAATAGAATTAGAAATCAGGAAAAGGTCAAGTTTAAAAAGTTTGGGATCAGTGCAGATTTTTTAAAGACATTAATGCTTTTATGTAGCATGGATTGTTTCAATTAATCATAAGGGCCAGTAAATGCATTTTTTATTCGACAAAAGATTTATATTTCATAATAAATGGTGTTCTTTTGAACCTTCTATTGATCAAAGAATCCTGAAAGAAATGTATCACGGTTTCCAAAAATAAATATGAAGCAGCACAACTGTTTCCAATGTTTATGATAATAAAATATTATATAGTATATTATAATGATTTCTGAAAGAACAAGTGACACTGAAGACTGGAGTAATGATGATGAAAATTTAGTTTTCCCATAAAAAGAATAAACTGCTTTATTTTATTTTACTGTTTTTATTTTTTTTAAAGCCACAGTGGTGAACAGAAAAGACTTTTAAATAAACTTGGGATGAAAATCAAGTTTTTAATGTTGTTTACATCTATGTGGTGTTTTTAATATGCTTTAAGACAAACCATGTGCAAATTCATGTCAGCACTATTGCTGAATATTTTCTCCTTAAACCTGGATTAAAAAAATAAATAATATATGTTGTACATAATAAAGAATAATTAATTTTTCAGCTTCTTCTGAATCAGCAAACATATATGGCTAAATTAAACCAAAGTTTTCACTTGCTATTGTGCAGCATTTATTACAGAAAAGTTGAGCGAGTGGATCTCTGAGCTGGTGTGAGTGGTTCATTTGCATATTCATGGCTTCACATGTACTAAATGATGCAAGGGCACAGAGTTACGCAAGCAATTTTTTAGGCATGAATATAAAAAATTCAAAGGAAAAAAATTGGTGATTATTGACTAGTCACTAATTATTTACTACAAGGTAAGGATATTATTTAACACTGACTTGAAGTTTCTGTATTGAATCAAAATAAAAGGTTCATTAAATTTTGTCCCTCTAATGGTTAAAAAAAAAACCTGAAATACGTTTTGTGGAAGAACATTATTTTAGCTGTGCTTCAGCTCTGTGTGACTGTGCAGATGAATATGGTTCTTTCTCATCACTAAAAAAAGAGTGAGATTATACTTGTGCTCATAAAACATTCACTACTAGGCTTAAGAGAGATATAACCAGTTTAGATGGAAAGAAGCTATGCCCATTAATAGACACGGTACTTCTTTGAAAATAAATTCCAGCTAACACGAACCATAATGAAATGACCCTTCACAATAGATCATTCTTTACAATGAACTCTGTTAGAGAGCTACATATAGCGATTTATCTGTTCAATATAATACCTTACTCACCTGTTGAGTAATAAAAATCTGTCTCAGCATCGTTTTTACAACATTTCAAATCCCTCAGTTCTCGCCATCACCAAAAAGCCAAGCCAATGTTGATTCTTGTTTTATTACCAGCTCTGCCGTTAACTCTTTTTGGCAGCAGAATTTCTTTGTAAACGGGTGATTGCTTGGAGGTTGCAGTACTTCATGTCAACCTTTTTTGCATGTTGTGACAACTAACCTGTGCCACTGTTACACCATGCTCTATATATGGATTATGACAAGGCACACACGCAGACGAGTCACTTTAAGTAAATTTCAGCAAAATCATCCCGTCAGGTCTAAAATATTAACACTTATAGCAGGCTCACTGTAGTGACTTAGAGTGAGACAAAAACAGGTTTTTGAAGAATGATTGATGTATTGCCAATTTTTTTTGTATTTTGAACACACACACAAATAGTCACTGTAACGAGATACCCTTTAAAGCACTACAGCTCTTTTTTACACACTCAAATGTCACCTGAACAGTGTCATTCTGGGTGAAAAACTGAAAATTTGCTCATAAGAGGAGCACTGACAAAGTCAATGCAGCTGAGCACAGGCTCAAATTTCCCTGGTCGTGCTCTGGTGAATACTCTATGAGCTGCTAAAGCCGTTCTGTAGGCCTCATACCTTTTTTCTGCGATTCCACCGGTTAGACAGCTTCCGTCTCTGGGGAAGGTCCCTCAAGTTTCTCACCAAAATTGGAAATGAAATTGCAGTGATTAACTTCTATACTCTCAGAGCTTTCAAACCTTTTTGAGCTCTGAGACTGCAGCTTTTGCACTTCCAGAGCTGGCCTGTGCCCAAGAGAAGTTGTTTCTGGAGGACAATGAATACTCACTTTTATTAGAGAGCAGAACATGAATGGTGTTGACCTTGAAAAATACCAGTACAAAACTAATCACAGTATGAACAGCTTCTTGAGTCTTAGTGGTCTGTTGAAAAGGGGGCAATAAACTGTGATGTATTTCTGTGGGGGGAAAGGTGCATTTGTTTGTATTTGTTTCTAGCGTGCATATGGAGTTTATATAACATATGGAATGTTTCAGTGCTGTTTGAAGAATTTCTTCTGCTTTGTGAGTCAGAAGTCCCAGTTTTGTGAATACCATGCAACCCAACTACTGTGTGATTGATCCTCACCCCATTTACATCAGGCTCTATAAAATGTATATTCTATATGGAGGTCAACTCAATTCATACAGCTGTGTTGTCAATAGATTTAATAGAAAATGTACCAATGTGTATTATTAATCCAATCTACATCCACAGCACAATCCATTACAATAGCTGACTCAGGTAAATTCTGGCATGGAAATTACCTTAAATTGTAAAAAATTCAGGTGGAATGGTGCATGGAACTTTTGTGTATCTTGACATAAATACGCAAATATTTTTATTTACAATCATGAGGCAAAACTGTGATGGACTAACCCTAAAATAACGACACTTCTTGACCTCTCTTATCTGTTTCATTTATCCTGGAGATGCTTTCCCTACTATTCTCTAGATTATATACAGATTAAGGATTAAATGTTAGAAAGTTGAGAGAGAGAGGGGCCTACAACAAATAGGTCAGAATTAAGATTCAGACGAATTCTAAGTTTCAGAGCACTGTACATTTATTGATAATGATATTTATTTATATTTACAATTTCAGGGCAAACATTTCCTAGCATGTGTCACGGGCTGAAGGCGAAGACGAGGACGATGATGAAGATTCCAATAGAACTTTTATAATAAATGCAGAATGACCGTAACAGTAGTGCAAACACATATGAAACACAAACATGTGAAATGCACAAACAACTACCGACAACTGAAAGGTGGAGAAGGAGAACTAAATATACTAGTGATAATGAACAAAAGACAAACACCTGCGATGATTAGTGACTATGACAACTGATGGGTGACAGAAAGCTCTAGATCAGAATGAACATGTGACTGAAAAAAGGTAAAATAAGAGTCCAGGTTTAGTGAAGACGTGACATTACTCCCCCCCTCGGCAAGGTGCGTCCTCGCACCGATTAAATGACCAACAGAGGAGGGAGGAGGCTTAGGAGGTGGGCGTAGACCGGGAGATGATGGGATGATGACGGCAGGAAGTGATGGCCATGGAGGAGGATGGTCCAGGTGGCAGACCCAAAGCGAGCCGCTGACAACCCACGGTGGAGTTGACAGAGGGAGGAGCCAGGGATGAAGGCAGATGGCGGGGATCATGGTGACAACCAACGGAGACGAAGCCGATGGGTCCCAGGATGTAGTCGAATCACCGATAGACCCAAACAATGCCGTTGGCCCCGGAGACCAAGGCGGAGCTGCAGCGACGAACGTCTGAAGTGACACCGACAGGACAGAGGACAGAGTCGAAGGCGGTGTGACCGAGGACCAAGGCGGAGCCGGGGGGAAGGAGGAGCCAGCTGGAGCCGAAGGTGGAGGCCAGGCGACGACAGACCAAGGCGGAGCCGGAGGGACGAGGGAACACGATGGAGACATTTGGCCGAGGGACGTCGGTGGAGCCAAGGCGGAGCCAATGTGTTGACGGGCCGAGGTGGAGTGCAGGGTCCTGAGGTTTGAGGCGGAATCCGGATCCCCTCAGTGCCTTCCGATGATGGTGACCCGTCGACACATGGCGGCTCCCAGGTTTTAACAAGAGCCAGCAATGGGGCGCGGGACACTGGCAGAGGAGGTGCTGAGTGCCGATTCAGTAGAGGTGGTGGGAGAGGGAGGCTGGGTGAGAAGTCTGCAGGGTCCTGTAGACTGAGCTCCAGGTTGGCCGGCGGTTACGGCCAAGGGAGGTCCAGGTCGGGCAGGGCCGCCGGTTCAGGCCACGGGAGGTCCTGAAAGTCTGAGAAGTCTGTCGGGTCAGGCCAAGGGAGCTCTGGCTCTGGCTGGCGGATCTCTGGATCGGGCTCTGGCTCTGGCTGGCGGATCCCTGGATCTTGCACTGACCGGCGAGGGAATCAGCGCTGGCTGACGAGCGGCAGGCTCAGAAGGAGAGACTGGATGGACTGGTTGTCTGGACCGGGGGTATTCGCTCTCCAGACACCTAATTATGGCCTCCTGCCAGCGAAGTCCTGTGGTGTCTGGGAGTTTCCTCTTTTGATGGTAATTCGCCCCAATCCAGTACAGCGAATTTAGCGTCGCGTCATCAAAGGGTGACAACGCGGCGAGCGCGCTGAACCCCATAGTGAACTTGAGAAAGTCCGTGTTTCTATGGGCGATGGTGACAAACTCCAGGCAATAATCCATCCTTTTCAAAGTCTTTTCTAGGCGACTAACCTTTTCCTTTTCTTCTTCCAAAAGTCATTCTTGGGTGACCAAACCCGGTCAGTAGTTCTATCACGGGCTGAAGGCGAAGACGAGGACGATGATGAAGATGAAGATTCCAATAGAACTTTTATAATAATTGCAGGATGACCGTAATAGTAGTGCAAACACATAACATGTGAAATGCACAAACAACTACCGACAACTGAAAGGTGGAGAAGGAGAATTAAATATACTAGTGATAATGAACAAAAGACAAACACCTGTGATGATTAGTGACTATGACAACTGATGGGTGACAGAAAGATCTTGAACAGAATGAATATGTGACTGAAAAAAGGCAAAATAAGAGTCCAGATTTAGTGAAGACGTGACAGCATGTTAATAATACAATATTTTTTGCAGGACTGGAAAGATTGAGTTCACTGCTTTAAAATTTTGAAGATTTGAAAGATCTCACAAACATGGAGAACATTACTGTGCACGACTTTTTACACCAAGTTATTCACTTTTTAGCTTTTTTGTACTTTTTTAAGTCCCTCCTTGTGACAAATTAATTGACAATTGAATATATATATATATATATATATAGAGAGAGAGAGAGAGAGAGAGAGAACAATTATAGTTATTATTATTAGTTGCTGTTTAACGATGTGTGTATTCTAGGATGAATAGACAGTTCAAAATAACAGTATTACAGTCCCCTATATCATCCTCTTTGGCTCTTTTGTCAAGCAAAATAAAAGCTCTCAAATCTCTGGCCCCACCTTCGTCTTGTTGAAGGGAGATTGACTATCTCCTGAGGACTGCTTCCCTACTGAATGTACAGCAACAACCCCCAACAAACAACCTGATCAATATAGTTAAGTGTCTGTGGAGAGTTCCAGTAGAGTCCAACTCCCTGTCACATCCATCTCCTGCAAGTTTCAACATCAGTAAGAGACTTCCACTCTTCCACAGCACTCAGACCATCCTTAATGTGAGCAATATCCTGTCCAAACTCGTGACTTCAGGTGGAGGCTGATGAATTCGCAGACAACTCATTTTCCCAGCAACTCGTTCTCAGAGGGAGCTAGAGGACGTTGTAAATGTGTCTCAGTGCTGTTTCAGCATACTGAGCCTTCGACCTGTATGTGTTTGAGCAAACAGATGCTCTGTTCATTAGTAAATGTGCTGAAGGCTCACTGTTACATTCTGCTTAAAATAGAAGGGAACAACACTAATTTCTTTGCTAACACTACGACTTTTGCATTCTGCTGTTTATAGGTGTATGCTGTTTATAGATTTATCTCGCTTGTGCTGATCAGAGGCATATAACATTTTTTATAAAATAGTAAACAAGTTAGCAAATAATAAAATAATACATTTAATAAATAAATAGAAAAAAATCTATATATGTTTTTAGACTTATGTCCAGAAGAGATGGTCACTTCTACTGGTGTTAATGGTGGTTGGTATTTTTTTCTGACACCTACTGGATTGGAGTACTTGATGATGTACAGGAGAGCAATAGAACACTGCAGCGATGGTGTATGATGTATGCCAACCTAGATTTTCCACCTACCAACTAAGATTTTCCATTGGCTTTTGGATTTTTGCAGAAAATGGGCTTTAAAGAGGCCATATCACACTCTCTTACAAAGCCTCAATTTTGTTTTAGGGCTTTACTAGAATAGGTTTTCATGCTTGAATATTCACATATTTTACATTGTTGCAGCACCTCTCTTTCCAGTCTGTCAGTAACACTCTGGGGTTAGCATCATTCGCCAACTATGGTTGCAAGTTCCACTGAACTCTAACACTCTCCTGTTTAGTTCCTGTCTATGTGAAGCCCCTTCTTCCAAAAATAAATAATTGATTTTATATCTGGAGCAAAATTCTTCAATATTCACCTGAACCAATACCATAAAAGACATCAGTATTTCCCCAGGACTTTTTCAGCTAGTTGAATGGTGACAGGTCTGGGCTGGTTTGGTTGTTGGGACTCAAATCCAGCCATGATGCGATTAGCCTGAAGGCTCCTGAAATACCCCATGGATGTCACAAGCCTCAGAAGCTTCACATGACATGTTGAAGTGAGTCTTGTTGTCCTGAGTCACTCGTGGTGGCTGTCGGTTTTGGAGAATTAACCCTGCATCCATACAGTCCACGCCTCATATCTCTCCGTCAGCCCTCCAGGCATCATGTCATCCTCCTTGAGTTTCCCGGCTCCAAATACAAACTCCAAAGTCCATCACAAATCATGGGCTCGATCTCCAGATCTGCGGTTCTCTCTTTGCATTCAGAATCAGTCAGGCTGGGACTGAGAGAGAAAAAAATCCACAATGGCTTGAAACAAAAGGAGCTGAAATCCTCTCAGGGACATGGCAACACAAGCAAAGACACTGGATTCTTATTGTATGAGTATGAAATTACGGTGCTATAGTGTGGAATACTGTTCTATGCATTGCTTTCATTGTGCGTTGAGTATTCGGACCCTGTCTGCTAATCATATCTCACTTTTACAGCACACGCGGTCGTATCTCACCTCAATATGCTGAATAAATGTTTTCCATTTTCTATTTTTTTAATATAAGTTACATCTATGACCTTCAACCAAAATTGTTTGTTTACCTTACAGCTCTCAAGCAGATTTAGCTTTTGCCGTCTCTGCAAACAAGGTTCTATTGAAGCAAGCCATGTGTGGAATCAACAAAGGCTGAAACACAAGGGGGAGTTGCAGTGCAGGAAGGCAGGTAAATAACACATATAGCCTCTTAAAATTACTGCTTGTTTGGAACAGCTCAACATCAGGAGCAGACCGATATAAAAACACTAACTTTGTTTAGATAAGTAAAAGGATCTCATTAGTAATTTGATTTACTCGTATGAGACACAAAGTTTGGTTATTACATTCATGTTTGCATGTTTGAAAAGATTCTGAAAGGTACATTATTAACAGTATTTGGCGTATGAGAATTCATGTTGTATTTCAAAACACTTACTTTAACTGAAAAATAGAGTAGGGTGATTGGTCTACTGTTCTGTATGGCATGTTTCTATAGCTGCGTCCCAATTCAGAGGCTCCATCTGTCAAAGGCTATGCCTTCAAAGTACGCAAAGGTCGAATCAAAAAATTTTTTTAAATGTGATGATCTAGCCTATGGGGATTTTTATTTTGTCACCTGGCAACAACGTTTTTTTCCTGGACTTTTTTGAAAACAAAGCAAGACTCACAATCTGTTAAATATGTTGACTAAATATGTTGAATTTATGTACATATTGCCCCTGTCCTAAATGGAACCCTAAGCCCTCGCAATCTTTCTTTGAGTTCACAGTTTTGTGACTTAATGCAGCTTTGTCAGGGTAGATGCATGCTGTGAAAAGTCTCCATTGAGGGCACATATTGGCCTTAAAGGGGGCACTCACAAGCACCCTTCTGGAACCTAAATGGAAGCTTAAGATACATGCACATGTGGTGGCCATTGGGGACACGGCCAATAAAGAGTAAACAAGGGTTGTCCAATCCTACTCTTTAGAGGGCCACTCTCCTGCAGTTTAGCTCAAGTCCCAATTAAACACACCTAAACCGGCTAATACGAGTTTTACTAGGATAATAGAAACTTACAGGCAGGTGTGTTAAGGTAAGCTGGAGTTAAACTTTGCAGGACAGTGGCCCTTCCAGGAGCAGGATTGGACACCCCAGGTATAAAAGAATCGCATCTGGTTAAGCTATAAGTCAACATTTGAGCTGCTTAAAAGTTGTTGTTTTTTAAAACATTTGTGTCGTTAGATATTTGAGTAAGATGAAACACAATACAGTAATCCCTCGCCACTTCGCGGTTCAAGTTTCACGGCCTCAGTGCATCGCGGATCTTTCAAAAATATTCATCAAAAAATAAAGATTAAAAAATACCGCCATATCGGCAGCAGTATTGTGGAAAGCAGCGTTGCTTCATCGTGATGCGAGAGAAACGGTTTCCCAGGATGCCAGACAAAGAGAGAAACTCTCTCAGAGGCTTTGTACACACCCACGGGCACTCAGACAAGAGACGTGATTGGTTCCCGGCGCGAGATCAACCAATGAGAGCACGAGTGGAGTGGGAGCCATTATCTGAAGACGAGGCGCTTCCCGAACTGATTTAAAGGCCTCATTATACCAGAGCAGTAACACCATCATCATCACATTCATCAAACTGCACAGGTCTGTCATCGTCATCATTACTGGAGTCAAGTCTCAAGATACTACTGTCATTGGTGAGAGTAGAACAGTATAATATCATCACTGGTGCACAATGAATTTTGGGATAGGCTAGCCTCTGTGGCTCAGGTAAAGAAGGATGCATTTGTTTAAACTGGGACAGCCTTCGTCACACAGCTGTAAATGCAACCTTTGGATGCAGCTTATATTAGATCAATGCATTAGTGCATTATTTTCACTCCTGGAGCTTGTTTTCATTATTTGCTACTCTGTGTCCCGCTGTGCAGCACTTGAATGCAGTTGTTTCTCCAATAAACAACTGTTCCACATACACTAATGAAGCCTCCCACACATGGATGTCCATCCTCTCACACTGGAATTTTGCTCCAGGACCAGAGTAATGGAATGAGTTGATTCCAAGGAGAAGGAATGTTTGTTCCAGAAAGGGCATCTGACTTAAATGTCTCGAATGAAATTACATAGACAAGGTTAATGACAATTTGAAACACTTAACATTATGGATTGGTGATGGAGTCCTGATGGGTTTGCTCTCTGAGGAGACTGGAGCAGACCCAGACAGAAAGTGCATTAAGATCTTCTTTTCTGTTTTACATTAATAGAAATCCTGGAATACCCTATGGCATGCATTATAGATGGAGTAATCAGGAATGATTTAGCATTGATGAAAATATGTTTCATTTTGTTGGTGATCAAATTTCTATATGACAATAATAATAATATTATACACAAACACGTGTGTGTGTATTTATATATATATTTTTTTTTTTTTCAGGCCATAAGTCTCTTATGCTCACCAAGGCTGCATTTATTTGATCAAAAATACAGTAAAACATTACTATTGCGAAATATTACAATTTAAAAAGTTATTTATTCCTGTGATGCAACGCTGAATTTTCAGCATCATTACTCCATTCTTCAGTATCACATGATCTTTCAGAAATCATTCTTAATCATTCTTTTTATTGCTCAAGAACCATATCCGATTATCAGTGTTGAAAACAGTTTTCTCATATTTTTTTCAGGATTCTTTGATGAATAAAACATTACAGCTTTCCTGTAGCTCAACCAGCAGAGCATTGGTTTACAACACCAAGTTCATGGGTTTAATTCATAATGCATAAATGTAAAAAACATTCTTTATTAGACATTTTTTAGCATATTATCAATGTCATTTTGATTAACCTAAACTTAATAAAATCTTATTGACCCCAAACATATACACACTACTGTTATATTACCATGCATACTACATACATGTAAATAAATAAGTAAACTTGTTAAACTTAATGATCTGATCAGAAAAGCAATATCCAACAAAGCAAACATCCCAATTGCAAAAGGACGAATTAACTGTAATCATTAACTGAAAACAAGATTTGTAGAGAAAACCTCTTAAAACCACTGTCCCATCCACACAATTTTACTACCTTCCACTCTACTGTTGCCCACACTCATTTCAGCATTTGCTCACTGTTGGCACAGTCTTCTTTTTCTCAGCACGCCGCCCCATCATCCCATTAAGAGTCTGAGACTCGCATCCAGTGACCAGGTCAATCAATAATGATGCAGACTTTTCTCATTAGGAGAAGAAGCCCAACTGCCAGGCAAACTGCCACTATCCTTCTCACCTCATCACAGATACAGTAACACAGATTCACAAGCCCAGAAGCCTACAGTGATATAGAAAAACTTGACAGATGGAGTCTAGTATTCACATGGCTTAGATCTGTGAATCACAGAAGTATGTGGTGGTTGGCACTCTGAGTTATTCATGAAGGATATATTATGTAGCGATTTCAAAACAAGGATATTGAATGCATTTTTTTCATAAAGTATGCTTTAGCCCAACAGAAGGTATCAGTACAGTGTATATATTGCATATACACAATATAATGAATGTTCAGTCAAGCATATTACAGACTATAGAAAATGGCTGCCTTAATTCCAGTGACTCCCTCCATTTCCTCAAATGGAGACCCAACATCACCACTTAGGGCTTGAATGAAGAAAGCCATAGAAGATGCATTTACATACCAAAGAGCAACAGTGCAGTGTTTGATCCGGAAGCACCGACCATTAAATATATTTTCCAATATATTCACAGAATTGTACTTTCTATTTCTTTCTTTTTGTAAAAGAAAATCTATAAACTTTCCTGGAAGGGATTAGAAGATGTCATGAATAAGAGCTACCTGAATGTAGTTAGTGGTGCTTGCTGAACTTCACTATTTCTATTACTCAGCCCTTAACCCTAAGTATTTTTTTTTCCGCGTGATAAGCACATAAATATAAAGTCAAATCAGGATTGGTATTACTTTGGCAAGTGGCTAGACTTTTAGACTTGTTGCATGACAGATGATAAACTGGATGAATAAATTCTGACTTAAGGTCTGTTCACACCAATACCAAATTTTTTTGCATGAAAATTCAGTCTGATTTTTACAAACAATTTGTCAGAAAACGTGCACAACACAACACATGCTTAGTTTATGTTACAGTGCAAGTTTTCCAGTTTTGTCAGTTTGAACAGCATTAACAACCATTAACCAAAACTTAAATTGTTTATCACCAAATATGTCTTGGTGCTAGAAAGCCTTTTACTGAAGGAGAGACCCAAGGCATATCTAGAGACCAACATATCATAGAGGCGACATCTGAAATTGCATACTTCCCAAGTATAGAGTAGGCAAAAAAAACAATATATGAAAAGAATGCTATGTCCAAATTCACAGTACTCATAACACAGTAGACGAAAAGTACCCGACGTCTGGTGAGATTCTGAAGTGCACATTCAATGACACTTTACTGTCAAGTTGCAAGTCTTGGACGATGTCCAGATTTTATCCATGTGATATAGAACAGTTACTTATTCAAAAGAAGTACCTACTCAGAGTATGCGATTTTGGATGGAGCCAGAGTTTTTAATGATGTGTTTCTTTAGGATTTTTATTTTTTATTTTTACTTTAGCAGATTAGCAGGTACCTAGCAACCACATACCAACTCCCTGGCAACCACCCAAAAAACTCCAGTACAGTGACATTGAGTTGTCCATTCACATTTTCTACTGAAATCTTATTTAATCTACAGTCTAAGCTTCTGATCCAGTGCTTGCGCATGGTTACGTTGCTAGTAGAGTGTCGGTTGTAGGTGTGCTCTCATATGGAGATAAGCATGCTTTGGCAAGACTTCAGTATGAAACTGCAGCCCTCCTAAGGCTAGTGTGGACACCACAGGGACAACAGACCCTCACCATCTGCACCAAAACAGTGGGGGTGCCAGCAACCCAGAGCAATTAGCACGCCACCGCTGTCTGGATGAACTTCCTCCCACCCACCTGACAGGCGTGAATGTTCCGGAGCCCCAGTGCTGGGCCTCATCGATTGCCTCTTTGAAAAGGTCGGTTTCTTGGCAAGACATCGGCACCCCCTGCACACATTCTCTTCACAGCCCACTCACCAACTGCAGAGACAGCCGACCAATCTATTGTGTCAGAAAACACCAGCCGTCCTGTCAGATAAAGACAGGATGCCCTGTTGCGGCAATACCTAAACATTGGGTTTAGCGCACATGCAAATGTCTAAGCAGTATCTCCCTTGGAATTTGAGGAATCCTTGACATTTTCAAAAGAGAGAATATGTAATCTATGCTATTCAACAACAAAAAGATTGTACTCCTGACAGAAAAATAGATGAGGGCTTTACAGTGATGGCTGTCAAGCAGTGGATCTCTTCAAATCTTTTAAGGTGGCCGTCGTGTGCACGCTATGAGTGACACATGAATGCTTTGTAAAACAGCTTTCAAAGCACTTGTGCTTCAGTCTTCCACCACAAAGTAAAAACTGTCAGAGGACACTCCTCTTTCTTTACCTGACACATCACAAATATCTTTTATCTTGAGTGTCTTGCTTTCTGCAAGTCACTGTCTCACTTACAAAACACGCCTAAAAGACATTATGTCAATGGATGGATGATGGAAGGAAAGAGGGTAAAATTAGTTAAATGGGTGGATGGGTGAATGGATGGTTGGTTGGTTGGTTAGATGGATAATTAGATAAATATAATGATAGATCGATAGATGGATGGATAATTAGATATAATGATGAATAGATGAATGGGACAATTAGATAAATAAAATGATAGACGGATAGATGAATAATTAGATAAATATAATGATGGATGGATAATTAGATATAATGATGAATGGATGAATGGGACAATTAGATAAATAAAATGATAGACAGATAGATGGATAATTAGATAAATATAATGATGGATCGATAGATGGATGGATAATTAGATATAATGATGAATGGATGAATGGGACAATTAGATAAATAAAATGATAGACAGATAGATGGATAATTAGATAAATATAATGATGGATCGATAGATGGATGGATAATTAGATATAATGATGAATGGATGAATGGGACAATTAGATAAATAAAATGATAGACGGATAGATGGATAATTAGATAAATATAATGATGGATGGATAGATGGACAATTAGATATAATGATGAATGGATGAATGCGACAATTAGATAAAATGATAGACGGATAGATGGATAATTAGATAAATATAATGATGGATCGATAGATGGATGGATAATTAGATATAATGATGAATAGATGAATGGGACAATTAGATAAATAAAATGATAGACGGATAGATGGATAATTAGATAAATATAATGATGGATCGATAGATGGATGGATGGATATTAGATAAAATGATGAATGGATAGATGGGAAAATTAGATAAATAAAATGATAGACGGATAGATGGATAATTAGATAAATATAATGATGGATCGATAGATGGATGGATGGATATTAGATAAAATGATGAATGGATAGATGGGAAAATTAAATAAATGAAATTATGGATGGATTAGGATAGATGGGAAAACTAGATATAATGATGGAGACAGACAGACATAATTTTAGATAGATAGATAGACAGACAGACAGACAGACAGACAGGCAGACAGATATGATATGAACAGACCTCAGCTGTTTCAAATGTGTTGACTAGATTGTTTTCCACCTTCCCAGAATGAAACCTGGATGTTTTGACAGGAAATGCCATGAACATTCGTTTAGGTGTGGAAAGATGAGCAGATTCCATACTTTGCCATCCAAGTGTGATGTGTGTTCTGGCTCTGCTCATCAGCGTGCCATCATGGAAAGATTTTTTCCACTTCTCAGACTCGTTTTAAATAGGAACCGGTAATATTGCTTAAGATGCGAGTAACTGCCTCTGAATAATTTTAAATATTGATGCAGCATCAAATATATAAAGATGTGGTAGATATTTTTATGTTCTGATGCAACCTTGCAACCTGAATAAGCATTTCATTCAAAGCCAAAAAAATTATAATTCCTATGCATATTATTATAAACTATGAATAAAAGAGGCAGTTAAATTAATTGCACAATTTAATGCGCAAGCCATATGGACCAATTTTATGATACTTTTATGGGTTTTTTTGGAGCTTGACTGCCGCTGTCTCTATTTACTGTCCTTATTTGAGAGAAAGCAACAAGGACATTCAACAAAATTTCTCAAAAAATCTAAATGGCAACAAAAGTAGCCAAAAAAGTTTTAATTAAATCCTTGCCAACGGCTTGACATGACTTCAAACTATCAATTTATCTCCTTCATTCACCGTAGTTATATTGTTAGGTCCTGCAGCCACCTGAGGACCATGTCCAACTTCTCGTCTGTGGTGCTCTGCCTCAGAGTTGAGGAGGCACAAAGCAGAGGATAGCTTTCAGAAGATGATGCTGCTGCTGCTTCATGTATGGTCAGTAACTCCCTGCAGTTCTGCATGTCCTTCAGCTTACAGTAGAAAGCTCTGCAGCTGTAACCTTCAATCCAGCCCTGCTGTATGTGTGCTATCAGCTGCTCCAGCTCGTTGTAGAAGCAAAGACAGCCAGAGCACTTATACCTTTTTATCCCACAAACCACTTTTGTCACTGTTACAGTTTGGATAAAAGAAGCGTTTAGTCCTGAGCTTTGAAGGTCTCTGTGATTCCAGAGGTTGATTCCAGAGCAGAACTGGAGCTCAGGTGTTTCGGTGATGACTTGAGAGTGACCGAAAGGTCCACGTTTTATGGTGAATAGCCTTGGGAGAAACTTGGAGCGTCTGGGGTTAACATCAGGTGTCTCCATGCTTTTGGACGGCACCCTCGCAAGTTTGCAAGGTTCTTCTGACCTCAATGTTTTTTTAAGTAAGCTTTAGAGTTTATTCTCGTCCTTGAACACTAACAGACGTTGACAAATAATCTGTGACGGGAGAAGAAAAAAAAGGATCAGCATTTAAATGGAAAGGTCAAACATTTTTGAAGGAACACAAAAATGGTGAAAAATGGGTTTCATTCATTTTGACCTTTAACAAGTCTGTAAATAAATCTGAGGTATATGCTTTTACCAAGATTGATTTCCCCTCAGTCAATGTGATTACATGCTATAGTGTAGACAATTTCCTTTCTACATGTTGAAATGGTAAGAGAGGATAGGAGTTGCACTGTAAATCAATAAAGCTGATGAAATACAAAGAAAGACTCCAACAACAATATAACTATCAACTTGAAATCCCATAAAGTGTCACTATAACAAACCTGTTTGTTCCTGCTTAAAGGGGTCAAATCGTGAGAAATGCAATTTTCCTCAACTTTGGAAATAAAATTTTTAGAACAAAAAAGTCCTCTTAGTTCAAAATGAGCATTTACTAACACAAAGCTAAACCAGCTCGTTCTGAGGCAGTAAGAATGAAGATATTGATAGGCTAACTCCACAATAATGAACAAAAAAGAGGCTGTTATTGAAGGATGGACCAGCACACACTACAAGACTGCATTTATTTGATTTAAAAAATCTGCTCATCCAGCCTCTTTCATGCATCTTGTATCACATTTGCACATTTCAGGGTCCCACTATACATTAAGTGTCTTTAACTACTATGTACTAACATTTAAATGAATTATTTAATACAATGATCTACATACGTTTTTATATTGTACTTTAAAAAAAATACCTGCATGTAATTACATCAGTAATTAATCTCTGTAATTACGTGTATACTTCCACTGTTGACCCTTTAACACACCCTTAAACCAACCTATACCACCAGCCCCGTCCCTAACCTCACCCATATCCCACCTCAATAACAGCAAAAGAGTTTTGCAATACTACATTAACTACATTGTACTTATGTTTTGATGCAAGTACATAGTAGTTAAGGACACTAAGATAAAATGTGACCGACTTCAGTATTAATAGCAGAACTACTGTAATATCGTTGAAGCGCTCGTCTGAACAATTGTTTGATATGGAGCACCTGGTACGGACGTGGTAATGGAAAAACTATGAGATTGGAGGAAAAAAATATATATTTATTTTTAAATATACTTTCCCTCTCAAAGGTTTTACATTCCCCTGAGAAACTTTGCTGGCAAAACTTTGTGATTCCCCAAAACACTTTCACTCGCAAAGAACTCAATAGCAATGCACTTGCGAGAGAACGACATATAATATTTCCTCCCTTCTCATATCTTTCTTACTTCACCATGTCCCTTTAGGTGCTCTGTAGTACGATAAGTGATATGACTGTACATTATGCCTTAAATGTCAACGACTCCTGCAATTGTTTGAAACCGAAATATTTTGTGGCATTATAAACGTTTTACTGCCACTTTTGATTTAATGCATCCTTGCTGAATAAAAACAGTAGATATCTGACCCCCAACTTTTGAATGATTTTGTAAGTTCTCATGTCATATGAGTATCTCATCTCATGTCATAAAGTCTTATGTACAGTAATCCCTCGCCACTTCGCAGTTCAAGTTTCGCGGCCTCAGTGCATCGCGGATTTTTCAAAAAAGTTAATCGAAAAATAAAAATTCAAAAATACCACCATATCGGCAGCCGTATTGTGGAAAGCAGCGTTGCTTCATCGTGATGCGTGAGAAACGGTTTCCCAGGATGCCAGACAAAGAGAGAAACTCTCTCAGAGGCTTTGTACACACCCACGGCACTCAGACAAGACGTGATTGGTTCCCGGCACGAGATCGACCAATGAGAGCACGAGTGGAGTGGGAGCCTCTTCGCCTCTCTCAGAAGCAAATGTTGATGATCCAGCGCTGATATCTGACGATGAGGCGCTTCCTGAACTGATTTAAAGGCCTCATTATACCAGTGCAGTAACACCATCACCATCACCATCATTCATCGAACCGCACAGCTCTGTCATCGTCGTCATTACTGGAGTCAAGTCTCAAGATACTACTGTCACTGATGAGTGTAGAGCACCATAATACGTATTGTATGAGAGAGAGTGTAAATGTATACTATTAAGGTTTAATAATTAAATAGATTTAATTAAAATATATTTAAAGTATAAATATACATATTTTAAACTTTCTGGTACCTACACACACATATAAGGAAATTCCTAGGGGGGCCGATCCTACCGTTCCGGTCCACATTAACCGCGATAAACGAGGGATCACTGTATATAGCTTATTCATTTAATTATAAGGATCCAAACAAATTTTTTTAAAGGAAAAAATAAACTCTAAGTGAAATAAATTATGATATGGTCCCTTTAAAATTTCAACTGAATGATACTGAATGATAACCTTGATACTTCAATCACAAAAAAAAAAACAAAGGACAAAACATATGGTACTCTCTTCTCATCTGCGCTTCTGTGACTTTGTGAAGAACAGTAAGCACCTTCCATACTGATGTACTCAAGGCTTTAGTGAAGGTAATCTAATCATTTCACTCCTCGAGTCTGTGTGTCTAGCATGAGCAACACTGTCTGTCACCTCAAATCATAAAGGAGCAGACAAGGATGACAAAGTTATCTTCCCTTGTAGATAGTTTGGTTGTCAGGGTCCGTAATAGCAGCGTTTCTGAGGCTGGTTATTGCACTTTGAAAGATGACTTGAGGAGGAGAAACAAACAGCTGAGATGGGTAAAAGCAATTCTCCATAAATAAATCAAACTAGGTAATTGAGATAAAGGTTTTAAGAGACAAATGCTACTGTGATTAGAGCGTATGAAAACATTGGCTTAGACACAATTGCTGTAAATGACTATTTCTGAGGAAATTCTGAAAGAAATACAGAAGTGCAATAGCTTATTTAAAAAGGATGCAGTGCATAGCAAATGAAAAGAAGTCCTCTATTTAAGAGAGAGGCAGAAATAGAGGAAAAAGTGGGGCATGAATGTACAGAATGCATCTCCATTGGGAGTTAAATTATACATAATAACCCCAATAGCTTGGAGAAGAAGCGTAACCTCTTACTGCAGGCCACAACAAAGCAAACCTGGATCTAAACATGTAATCGCTGCAATACAACTACACCCTTACCTTTAATGTCCTCTAAAACATCTCCATCATATTTTCACCATTCAGCAACCGTCTAATCTGTTACAGCCTCTACAGTAGAAAAGTATCCATCCCTGTTATTTTTTAAATTCTTGTTTAGAGTTACCAAGGAAACCAGAACAATAACCAGAAACAGCAGATGCTTACAAACAAGGGATTTTGAATGAAACAGCACTCAAAAATAGCCCTGTACCTGACAGAGGTCTCTGCTACTGTAAACATAATAGGACAGCGAGTTACGCTTAGAATCTGTATAGTGAATAAATAGGCTTTGAGGTGCACTCAGCCTGTCAAATCATTTTAAGCGTACACAGGATGGATCATGTAGCAGAGAAAGTGGATCATTTTTAAGAGCTATATTCAGTTTAACATTAATCATTAAATAATGCTGTTTTTTATTTCAACAAATAACATTTTCAAGTGTACAGACAGAGTATTAGAATTATTAAAAGAAACAGCTTATTGCACTTTTAGAAAGCCTTTTAAAAAAATTTTAATACATACTTTTTTAATACTTTTTTTTGTTTTAAAGACTTTTTTGAGATATATATATATATTGTTTCTGTGGTAGCCATATATATAAATATATATATATGGCTACCACAGAAGTTTAGGGATAAATTACATTTTACAAATTTAGAAAAGCAAACTTTAAAACATGCACAGTACACTTAACACTGGTAAAATGTCGACATGAAACAGATATTGCAATAGATTTTCTTCCCATTGTGACATTTCCGAGTGAAACATCTTCTAATTAAATTAAATTAAATACAAATTTAAAAAAAGTATTAATTTATTTTCAAATGAAATACTACCCGACCCAAATCTTCTTCAATGTAGGACGGGACTTGATTTGTTAATCAGGGATTGATTGGAGGGTTGTGGTTTGCTATTGGTCGATTTTATGTGAGTGATGGGTTGTCCCGCCCTCATGCCAGCAAACACATCATCAGAGAAGAGATGGCGCGGCAAGGAGGGGGAATTTATTTCAATAAAAGATTATCAGGGGAGATGGATTTTAAAAAGGATGTACACAGATTTTTGAGCCATTTTAACTCTTTCTGTGCCAGCATTTTTTTTTAAAGTTACCAGCCACTGACAGCATTTTTTTTTATCATTTTCACAAAATTTTCATGGCCCTCAGAATATTTTGTTGTATGAATATCTGAACATGCAATTTAGTAAAAAGAAAGAACAGACCCTCCGCTTTTAATAAAAAAAAAAAACTTTATTCTTGCATTCTTTTCTTTTTTATCAACACAATGTTGGCAAGTTTCATAGCATTCATTCCATAACATTAAGTTTGGAAGTACAGCAGTACCTTGATATACGAGCATAATCTGTTCCAGGAATGCGCTCGTAACTCGAATTGCTCGTATCTCAAATCATTTTTCCCCATAAGAAATAACAGAAAACACACACACATAATAGTATATATACAAAAGTATAGTATATACACAAAAATTATACTATATAAAGATTCCTGTGAAAGATAAAATAAAACGTGGTTTTAATTATGAGTTCTTACCTTCGAGACAGACGATACAGTATCGGCATGTGCGGAGGAGGAGGAGGGAGGGATAACGCAGATAATGCAAACACAATACGAAAGTGTAGTGTTTCTTCTTGTTTAGTGCATTGGATAGACTCAGAGCCTCATATTTATTATTTTTGAACACGAATAACTCGTGCTGCTCCCAGCATAATACTGATTAATCACTCGTTGCCCCCGGTAAAATTAAGGTGGCCCTCTAGTGCAGATCATATGCAATTACCCCATAAATTAGGCGGCTTGAGCTGCTCGACTGCTGAGTGTCGGCGTCTGCAAGCTGCTCGTATCTCAAATATTTACTCATATCTCAAAGCAAAAAATTAGCTTGAAGGCTAGCTCGTATCTCGGAATACTCGTATGTCGGGATTGTTGATGATCATGCTATTTCACACATGCATCTGCTTGTATGTCCTATTGCTTGTTTCTGCTTCATTTTTGCCTGTGTTTTGATTTCTAGAGTCTGTAGTCTTTCAGAAGATGTGTTATGACAGTGAAGACACAAAGCCAGAAATTTGCTTCAATGGTGGGAAAGCACAGCATCACAAACTATGGAAAAGTCTGTCAATGTCAGGAAACGAGTTTAAAGGGGTTCACATGCGAATGTATGTTTGTTCAGTGCGTTTAGAGCGTTGAACATTAATGCTAAACATGTGACTTTACTATGCAACCCCACTGAAAGATGCAAAATGGAGTGAAATCAGAGTGAAGGCTATCCAGTCATTTTTTGACAACCCGAGCCAGTTGAACAGACAGGGTAGAAAATGATAGTGTGTATCTGTCAGTGTCTTTCGCATCTCGCTTTGCCAAATCGAGCTTATTTCCATTTCTGAAAAGAGAAGCTTGCGTATACAGAGAGACCTTGTCAAGCAACACATGGGATGTAGGCGAGCAAGCTGCCTTCACATCTACGATCCCAAACGTATCACAAGGAGGTGAGAGCTGTTTTCAACATCCAGATCATTTCAATATTTAATGGCCGAAAAAGTGACGTGTTCGTAATCCCATTTGCCGATGACTACAGCGCACAAACACGGAAGAAAAAGAAGTTGTGCAGCTTCAGAGAGACGAAAATAAGGTTCTCCACACTGATTCACAGGAAAGGCACATCTAACGCCTCTCTGGCAGCGGTGCCGGTGTGATCAGACGGCTTCCAAAGCTTCATTCCATGACCCTGTTTTTCCTAAAGCCTGCCGGAGCGTTCCAAACTAATCCCATCCTGCACCCGGAGAGCGAGGCAGATGACACCGTACAAAAGAAGCCCACAAAGAGTATGAAATATCAAACAGACGCACATCATGAATGAGTAATTGAGAATGACTGCGGGGCAGAGCACATAGTGAGGAGCATCTTGGCATGAGCGCTTCCTCATCCTCAGCTGCACATCATCTTCAAGCTGCCAATGACACCTCCATCGTCTCCCTGCAACTGCGACTCCAACACAAACGGGAAGAACAAACACGCGTTCACAGGGAGAACGGGATTAGTGCTTTATAAAGGAAAAAGTTTGCCATTTATTATTTTCCTCCATGCCAGAATACAAAATCTAACGCTCGCTGGAGAGACAGGAGTGTGTAAAACAGCGGGAAAAAAGATGGACAGCTGTTGGTGAAGAAAGATAGCACACATTGGGATGTTATTCAATGGCTTTAATGTGTAAAAAGTCAAACATGAAATCGATTTTAAGTTAGAGCAAACAAAATTAAAAGGCGCACTCTTTCCCTCATGAAAACGTTTGTATTAAAGTACACTCGCATGAGATGAAGACTGCAGTGGAGTCACATGACCATTAAATATTACTCCTCTTGTTTCTGTGGAATAAATTAATCATTGCTGACTGCACATAACAAACACCGTAGTGTAATACACAAAACCGAGCGCCTCTTTCGTTAGAAATATACCATAATTAATGCATTTTCAAAAAAAGAGAACGAATACCTTCATTTCTGATGTTAAGGTCACTTATATAACAGCTTAAAGTTACCAGAATTTTTCGTCCAGCATAGATACGCATTCACAACATTCTGCTTTCAGCAAAACTGAATGGAAAGTAAAATTAAATTAGAAATCATTCATTATTCCAAGAAAAGTGCATACTCACTGCCGCTGTAACCAAAAAACACTTTTTTTGGCCATAATTTTTTCTTTTTTGGGGGGTTGGTGCTATACGTCAGTGTTGGGAATGTTTAAAATGAACTGTAAACCACATTTATCTAGAGAATGTATCATTGTTTGTGTTTTGGTCTTGACAAAATGGTCTCAATAGGACTTTTTTGGCCTTATCAAATAAACCCATTGTCAATTCTAAGGCTTTGATGGACAGGAAAAACGCTACTGCTTCAAACATAATGGGTTCTCGTGTTATAATCATCATATAATCAATCTCTCAATCACCTTCTTATCTACTGAGTCCCTGGAAATATCTGTCCAGTATTGAGCTCATGTCACATGAGTAAACCAATTCTCCCCATGACAATGATAAGTTAGCCCATCACCTTATAGATTAATGCAACAACAAAGAAATCTATCCTTTCACCCGTATTTAAAAAAAATATGTCCTCTCTTTCCCTTTATTTACTCACCTTTAGGTCTTTAAAAAACATTTTCCTTTGTGGAGCACACAAAGAGATATTTAAGTGATATTTAAGATATATAAAGTGTCTTTTTTGGAGGGGAGGAGAAATGTACATGTGAATAGCAGCATGTACCTTCTTCAAAATATCATCCTTTGCGTTCCAAAGAAGAAATTCCCTACAGGTTTGGAACGACATAAGGGTGAGTAAATGATGAACAAGTAAATGTTTGACTAAACTAACCATTTAATTAATATTAAAAAATAAAGCAAATCTTATTTTTAAACATACCAGCAATTTCAAGTGGTGCAGGAATGACGGATTTGTATAGGCCAAAACCTGAAAACTAGTTAGCGCTTTAGCATTTAGCCTTCAGTTCCATTGTCCCGAATTGTTTTTTTGTTTAAACGCTTGAGATAAGCTTTTATTCGTCACTGAGCATCTATGTTCTGCAATAATCCTTTTGGGTTTTTGTCGAGGGAACCAGGGTGATGCTAACCTCCGGATTGGCCAACACAAAGACGTCATTCCGGAGCCATGCTTTTACTTCAGTAATAAATAACTGAGAATGTTAAATCAAACAAATTCACCCACAGATAGCCATAAAGACATAAATCCACATACTCTGAACTGATAAACATCGTTTCTCTACTGGCTTAGGGAAACATGAAGCAAAATCACAGCACTTCGGCCACTACAATCATCCAGCTCTGTTTTGTCCCCTTCAAACGCCCAAAGATCACATCCAGCAGGGAAATGACTAGAGGTAGGCTGCCATACGCTTTCAGACACAAGTAACAATCATTGTACATTTTTAACCATTGTTGTGTATAAAAAGTCTGATTTAGCATCTCAATCACCTCATGGTGATTTTGAATTTGCAGACATACTGTAAATACGAGTTGATGATACAACACGGAGTGGAGTGAAATGGGGAATTTGGCACCATCTAGTGGTTGGAAAGAGAATGTCCAAAAAGTCTAATAGAAGCTACTTTGCATAAATGCAGGGGAGGATAAGACACCAGTAGATGGAGCTGGCAGTACTGACTGATAAAAAAAAAAACCTCAAAATTACCATCCTGTAAAATGACATGATAAATACAGTGTTTATATCTTGCAGAGAAGTTGAAGTGTTCAGTCAGGACTAATTCACCGTGGATTCCTTCAGGAACTTAAGAAATGCAGTTTTGGATTTATGATTAAAATAAGGTCTGTGTTTTGAGACTTTTACATAATATTACTAGCATTCAAATGTTTGAGGTCATTAAGCTTTTTAAAATTGTTTTTGAAATCTCTTATGATCACCAAGGCTGTGCATTTGTTTAATCGGATATACAGTAAAAACAATAATGTTGTGAAATATTACAATTTACAGAAAGGGTTTTCTACCTGTATAATTAGAATTTTATGAATGTATTCCTGTGACGGTAAAGCTGAATTTTCAGCATAATTTCTCCAGTCTTCGGTGTTGCATGATCTTCAGAAATCATTCTAATATGATGATTTGATGCTCAAGAAACATTTCTTTTAATTGTCAATGTTGAAAACAGTTAAGCTTCTTAATGTTTTTGTATATTCAATTTTCAGTATTCTTTGATGAATAGAAAAACTGTATTTATTTTAAATAAATATTTTTTCCATTAAAAACTGTCAACTTTCATCTATTTAATGCATCCTTGCTGGAAAAAAAGTATAAATTTATTTTCAAATGAAATACTACCAACCCAAACGTTTGACCTGAATTATACAATAAATTATTTCAGTCAACGTATGTTTACTCATAAATCCAAAACTCATTTAAAAATGTCAGAAAACACTCATTGGCACGAAAACGGTCACTCTCTTTAGATTGCAGTATTACAAACTGAACGGCTGTTAACAGTGATGAATTTTAATACACTGCAACAATGTTAAAATCTAATATTATTAATCATAATCAGTACTGCACCTGTTGTAACAGGAAGGCACTATCAATCCTAGGTGGAGGAACTGGAATGCTCAATAAACTGGTGTGGAGTTGGAGCTTTCCTGTAGTTCAAACAGTAGAGCGTGGCGCTTGCAACGCCAAGGTCATGAGTTCGATTCCCAAGGAAAGCAAGAACTGACTCGAATGTCAATGTGTTTCTTGAAAGTCGCTTTTGGATAAAAGCGTCTGCCAAATGCATAAATGTAAATGGAGCAGCTGATATGAAATGCTCTTTTAACCTTTATTATGTTCTCTCTTCAAAGAACCACTTCTGGTAGTCCGAGTCGGAGCAGGAGCGGATCGCAGGGCCAGGGCTCCCGTTGTCAGTCCGGTCCACTGCCTCAACGCATTTCTGCGTCTGAACGTGGAAGAGAGAGCCGTCCTGCAAATTCAAAAATTTTGAGAAGAGTTAAGCCGGTACTCACTATTGATCATTTACAACAGTCCTTTACGATTGTTGCTAGTCACACTGTAAGATCTCAGATGTAATTAATGTCAGACATTAAGTTTTAAATCATCAATCAATGGCACGTTTGTACAAAGAAATTTTGGTCAAGGCTCAATATTGTTGGTCAAGGCTTGTCTTATAGTCGATGTAGGAGAAGTCAAACTGCAGGACTGATCGCAACGGTCATTAATAGGCTTTCGGTAAACATCAAACTAATGCTCAAAGGCTTCAGATTTTAGCCTAGGACCAGAAGAATCTTGTAGGATCTGCAAATTACAGTGATCCCTCGTTTATCGCGTTTAATGTGGACCGGAACCCCCCGCGATAGGTGAAAATCTGCGAAGTAGGATTGGCCGCCCTAGGAATCTCCGTATATGTGTGTGTAGGTACCAGAATGTTTAAAATATGTATATTTATACTTTATATATATTTTACTTGAATCTATTTAATTATTAAACCTTAATATTATACATTTACTCTCTCTCTCATATGATACGTATTATGGTGCTCTACACTCAATGACAGTAGTATCTTGAGACTCAGTAATGACGACAATGACAGACCTGTCTAGTTCAATAAATATGATGATGATGATGATGATGGTGTTACTGCACTGGTATAAGGAGGCCTTTAAATCAGTTCGGGAAGCGTCTCACCATCAGATATCGGCGCTAGATCGTCAACATTTGCTTCTGAGAGAGGCGAAGAGGCTCCCACTACACTCGTGCTCTCATTGGTCGATCTCGCGCCGGGAACCAATCACATGTCTTGTCTGAGTGCCGTGGGTGTGTACAAAGCCTCTGAGAGAGTTTCTCTCTTTGTCTGGCATCCTGGGAAACCGTTTCTCTCGCATCACGATGAAGCAACGCTGCTTTCCACAATACGGCTGACAATATTGCGGTATTTTTTTATTTGAATTTTTCGATGAATATTTTAGAAAAATCCGTGATGCACCTAGGCCGCAAAACTTGAACCGCAAAGTGGCGAGGGATTACTGTATGTCTCAGGCGGCCATATAGTGGGTGTGTTTTAAAATGAAAACGATCCTCATCCATACAGGTGTTTCTGAAAAGATCTCGGTCCACACTGCACGACCAAAAACATGACTATTCATGCACACTAGGTGTGAACAGGAAGTTGGTTGTTCCTCTGCAATAGGTTACTATTCCAAGACAGGCCGGTACAACAAGCATGACAGTGATTTAATAAAAAAAAAAAAAAAAAAAAAAGAGCACTATGGCGACAGGAATGAATTATTAGCACAAAAAAGCAGGAGATCCCCAAAGGTATGCAGGTCTTATCATTGCTATAAGTCTGTCTCCATGCTTATCGATGAACACTGTCGTCGAGGCCAGTCTGTTATTGTCGTCTTCAGGTAGCGTAATGGTCATATAATAAGGGTTTGATAAAGGCGTCACCGTAGCACAGTGGTTCTCAAATATTGGGGCGCCAGCGATGCCTGGGGAGGAGCGTGACCCTGGGGAACATGCTTTCTTTTGCCAGGGAGTAGGTTTTCTTGCACTGAACAAGAGCAGCAGATATGAAGTTCAGATAACAAACCCTTCACCCTTTGACGTGTACGATCACACGTGGGGTTCATGTCACGTGATCAACCGCTAAATTCACACGTGTTTTCACACGATATCTGACACTGATCCAGAAAAAGATGCGCTCAGAGCTTGTCATTTATCACAACAATTCAGTGTTTTCAAGCACATAAGGTTTCTTTTATGTTTCAAACATATAAATACTCATAAGTACAGGCAAAACAATACATTTATACTTTGAAAAATACACACGGATGTCTATAAAAGACGAAATAGCAATCCATTCAATTATAAACTGACAAGGTGTTTTATTTATATCAGATACACATTGTATTGGTACCTATAAACTTTACTCTGTTCTTCTCCCACTTCACCGGCCACTTACTATCACGTATTTCAGAAGAAGTGACTGAATTGATGTGTTGTAAATCAGACCGATCAGATTCTCTGAACTGCGGCACAAAGAAACATGGCGGCGCCCCTCGCGCATCACAGATCAGCGAACATGACCATTCTAAAATTAAGCGACAAAACACTTCACTTCCACATAGCGGAGAATCTGAATATCAGGTAGTTGATAACAGAGCCAACAAGTTGGTGACTATTTTGAATAAAAAATAAAAAACTGAATAAATGTGATCTATCTATTATACAGCGCTTTTTGTGACTGCGGTATTTCATGTGAAACAATAAGGCGCAAGTTCCAAAATGGGAGGGGGGGGGGGGGGGGGTGCACAAAATGTTTACTTCTTCCTAGGGGGGGAGTGACAGAAAATAATTGAGAAGCACTGCCGTAGCAGAAGTTGAGTTTTAAAATGAAAATGCACCAGTGTAGTTTAATACTTACACTCAGGGGTTTGTTCAAAAACTATAAAGGCCTTTGCCCCACTAGAACAGCAAGCTCAGCCAACCCTAGCATTTCATTTGCTCCCAGCTCTAATTCCCCACAGTCTAGTGAGAAACCTGCTGTCGTCACGCTGCTCTTCAGGTGCTCGCTGTACTGGCACAGAGTTCACACTGCAAGCCGCGCTGAAACCTTGCTGTCTTTCTCGAGTAACATTTACTTGGCTCGTTATCTGCTTTGAAGAACACTTGAAGTGCAGCAAAGCATGCATGTTAGTGTGTACAATACTTGTTCTGACTATCAAACCACATGATGACGCCAATCAATTTAAAGCTACCGGTAATAAAAAAAAAAAAGTAAAAATAACATGATAAAACCCCAAAAATTATAAACCAACCATTATGTGTTGAATGTGAATTATTGATGACTGAAGGAAAGTGATAGTGTTGTGTTTATATAATTACGTCAATTTATTGATTTAATCAAATGCAAATACAGTAAATACAATAGTTTAAAAGTGTGGGGTTGGTTTTTTTGAATGTTTTTGTAAGGTTTAACGCAAATCTCTTAAGCTGCATTTAAGGCTGTTAAAAAAACAATTACAATTTAAAATGCCTTCGGTTTTGAAATATAATATATTCCAGTGATGAAAAAGCTGAATTTGACAGTCTTCAGTGTCACATGAACCTTTAGAAATCATTCTATTATGATGATTTGATGCTCAATTAACATTTATAATTATTATTAATAATAATAATAATATTATTAGTCTTTATTATCACTTTTCATCAACTGAAAGAATCCTTGATAAATACAAATTGTAATTTCTTTCAGAAAAAAATCGTACTGACCCAAAACTATTGAACAGCAGTCTATGTTTTGCGTATTAAAGTAATTAGTTTTCATAAAGCTACATTTGCATAATGTTAGTACTGATAAGTAGACTGATCTTACCTCTCTGAATATAAACTTCTGGTCTTCAGGCACAGTTTCCCTGGGTTTACTGCAGAGATGTATCGTAAGGAAAGTGGAGACGGGATCAGCTACAACACAGCCGGCAGGATCCCTCGTGTTATAGCGGATCTCTTGGAGCGTGGAGTACTCGAAGAACTGTCACAAAACAGAAAGGAAAATATTCACACACAGACACTCAACAAATCCAAAAACCGCAACATCTGATAGAGGCGCATACGGGTCAATCATGTTATGCGGTACATTTTGTCCCCATCATATAGCATCTTAATGTATTAGATTAAATATTTAAATCACAATGTGTCATTATTTATATAAGCAACGGATGAATTCTGTTGAAGGGTCCGACTGCCGCTTCAATATACATCATTTTTAGTGATTTGTGATGAGTGATTCAAATTCAAGTTATTTGTTTATAATCTTATAATCAAATTTACCAACACTTCAGACTGTCGCTTGCGTAACCAGAGTGTTTAAAGTATTTACTTTTCTATATTCAAACATAAGAGAATGAAGATGAATATTGTCTGAGCCATTCTCTTGTGAGAAAGAATATGTTATCAGTATGTTTTGGGGAAAGTTTCTTGTTTAGAGCCAGCGCTCGACCAGCTGCAACCTTGAAGTGTCCTGTGTGTGTGTGTGTGTTAATATGCTCTGCTATAGATCAGTATGGGTGAGGTGATCAACTGCTACCATAAGGAGACGGAATAGCTTGTTTTCCGCAAGAAGCTGGCGCCTGGAAAAGCAGTTCTGTGACTCAGAAAGTCACCATGTACCGAAATCTGAGGGTCCAAGCTTCAGCGTCATGCTTCTGGCTATCTGCTCTTATATGGAATATTACTAGCTTTTTCTATCATTTAACCTTAAGTAATGACGTAGTTATTAGCTTGTTAGAGTACAATTGAGTACAAAACATTTCATGCTGTAAAATTGCAGAAAACTACATAATAAATAATGTATATCATGTTTTTCAGAGATGCGATAGATTGTATTCTAACTGTGAGAATGTGAGAACTTAAAAATGATAGATATTTGTTCTGGCAACATATTTTTTATTTGACATTTCTGCTATCTTCCATTAAGTCCCTCCATTCAATATTCCATTTCACTTGGTATAACATCATAACACTGAAGTCGCTTGCAATTTCCGGTTCACAGAGACTTTAAAATCCTCAAAGAGCTTTTGCACAATGTTTCTCAATCTGGCAACTTTCTCTAGGCTGCGGAAAGCACTGATGATCTGATAACACAAACAAACATGTTTGTTGGAGTTTAGTAACGTCCAGTGTGAAATTCTGCCTGAATGAAAGTGTCATTCAGCCAGTCTGTTTGCTGCTACTAATGCTGCCTTCACGTGCTCAATTACCGTAAATATGGGTTTCCAAATAGGAATTTGGACATGAACGCCCTCTCAAGCCGTAATTACTACTAGGTCACTCTGAGATCATTTTGATAACTCACTTGTTCCAAGCTGGTGATCCGCCTGAGCTTCTGAGTTGATGCTGAAGGCGCATCTATATATACACTTTGTATATATATATATACACACTTTGTATATATATATATATATATATATATATATATATATATATATATATACACACACACACACACATTAAACCTTGCTACATGTACAGCGCTAAACTAACTTTGACTAATCACAGCATTTGAATATTGTTGCTCTATTTTTGGTTTGACTGCTTCTATTCCTCTCCTCATTTGGATAAAAGCATCTGGTAGATGATTAATTCTCATTGCAAATGTAATGCCACGCGAATTACTGTGCTGGACTTGCCATAAACTTTAAACATGGCAGAGAGGAGAATGATTGCAGCTGTGACTATTCTTTATTAGCTTTTTCCACAGCTACTTCTCCTTGTCTTGACGTTAAAGTAATGCATAGCTGCATATATGAATATCCATTTGAAGCATATTGCGTTTTACACACAGCAAAAATAGTCTGTATTAGTATGTTTTGGCTTTAATGTGATTTCCCCAATAAATAGGTAACAATAAACCTGGTGTTCCCATGATTCCTGTTCTTTCCGACAACAAAGCGACAAGCTCTTAAACACAACTTCATACTTTTGAAGTAGGACATTTCCGACAGCACGTGAAGGCAGCATAAATAGATCCCCTTTAAGTCTCAAAAAGTACAGCTAAACAGAATCAACACATATATGTGCTAAACCAGAAAGAAACAGAAGAACATTACTCTTATATTCACAGAGAGAATCTGTTAGAAGAGCGTTGTTGTGCTGTACATAGCTGATATTGTGCACTGATAAGTCTCTAGGGCTCATCTGCCTCCCCACAGAGAGGGAGGAGACGAATGAAGTCACGCTGCTGTGCCAGGCGGCTAAAGTCGCATTAAAAACAAGCGTGCTGTGAAGTACACAACACACTATTTACTGCGGCATATTAGGATGCCATTTTTATAATACGTTGCAGCTGCGAGAGGAAGCTTTCATGTGTATTCCTGAGGACGCATTACAATCTCTGTGTATTGTGTATATGTGCAGTTGAACACAGAAATGTAATGTATTTGAGTATGTATAATTACTTGCGGTCCTTAAGTTTCATTTTGGTTACTTGAAAACGTTGAGCGTCAAAGATGTTAGCAACTTTTACTCTCTACCTCTACTCTACTACATTTTGTAATAAGTACATGTATTCTTTACATCAATTAATTTGTGATGAGTAATTACATTTTGAATGTCACCTTACTTTTTCTGCAGCAGTTCATTTTTGCTACAAAAGAAGGAATGTCGTAATCATCAAGGCATTGAAGGAACTACAGTAATACCTCGGTTTACGAGTGACTTTGTATATGAGCATTGTATCGGAGTGCGAGCAATTTTCCCCTCCCCCACGTGCAACACCTCGTGTTGTTACATTAATTGTAATCGCTATTCTTCACGTAGTGAAATATATACGTACAGTACAGCATATAGACAATGGCCCTCAAGATGAGTAAGAAAGAAGGTATGAAATTCTCCCTGCAAGCAGTAAAACCCTCCTCTCGTCTCCTTCACGCCAGCAGCGACGCTACTCAAAGCTAAAGTGCACATTACAGTAAATTGTCAAGTATTTTTAGTTTAATTGTCAATTATTAATTAGTATTTATATGAGATCTTAATGGTTATAATTTTAACTGTCATTAATTGGGTAAAACCAAAAAAATATTTTAAATGGGCATTTATGGTCATGTGGAACGAATAATACTGTAATAATATTACGAAGGTGAATATTACTGAGGTATTACTGTATATCTTGTGCGTTTTGTCCTGACTTGTCAATAGGGTCATTAGCAGGTTGTTGCTTAATCGCAGGTAACCAGCACGTATAATGTGAGTGGGCAAGTAACAGTATTTTATTTATCTGTTATAGTGAAGAGACATCTTTACTATAATTATATCTTTACGTATGCCCTTTTTCAGCATGTGAGCTTAACTGAGATTTGAGTGTTTGTGTTTGAAGAGGCTGCGGTGTCAACCTTGATTTATTGCAATTCTGAGGTGTTCAGTTTTATTTTGATTTTAGAAAATAAATATGTGATTGCTCTCCACACAAATCAATTGTCTCTTAGGTGTTGAGGATTAATGCATCTTGGTCTACATTGAAACTGCAGGCAAATGTGGCCAAAATTGGATTTTAGATTAGATTAGATTCAACTTTATTGTCATTGCACAAGTACAGGTACAAGGCAATGAAATGCAGTTTAGGTCCAACCAGAAGTGCAATAGCAGCAAGTGCAGGATATATACAATGGTTGCATAAGTGCAGGATATGGAGATGTACAGGATTTACAGGTAATATGTACAATGAATATAAATATAAATATTTCTTTGCCTACATGCGACTCAGATCTGTTTTTCTAATGACCGTGTGAACAGTACAAACCACATGGAATCTGATCTTTTCAATTCCAACTTTTGCCACTTCTATATGTAGTCCTAAATCCGAAACAAGTCAGATGTTTTGCAACACAACCACAATCTGAAGTCATATAGGAATGCATGTGACTTTTAAGTCACTCTCTCCAGAGCAACATTCATCAAAATTCTATGCAACAAAGAAATTGCCAAAGTTAGTCAGTGAAGGGCAGTGATGTGTCAGAGCTCATAAGTATTACATTGACAGCTCTTTAAACAAGCAAACATGATCAAATCAAAACATGCTCATATCAAATGTTTAAAAACTCTGCTATCTTTTTTTGTTTCTTTGTCTTTGTTTAGTTTTCTTATATTACCTGCGCATAAAATCGCTGGCTTCTGCGCAGTTAGCACTGAAAATGAACGCACTCTCATTTACTTTAATGTTCTCTGTTTACTTCTGTCTGATGTCTTTTTATTGTTCTTGTGTGCAGGTTAGTGTTGTAAAGGGGTCAGATCAGGACCATGATCTGTTCACAATAAAATCTGATATCGGCCACATTTTAAACAACTGTGATGTGAACAGATATACAAAAAATAAAATAAAATCAGATCCGAGCAATAAATTGGATTTGCGCACTAAGACTCGCAGTGTGAACATAGCCTTAAACCATACATTCATTACCAGTAAAATACTTAAGTACTGTTAAAATCAAGAGTATTGGAATTAGAAGTGGAATTAGAAATGGAGTAATTTTCATTGTAAGTCAGCTCTACTTTTATTCAAGTGTTTTCAGATACTTTTTAGACCTCTAGGCGAATGCTAATTGGAGCAGCAGTTGAGAGAGTAAAATGTACCTGGTTTTGCCCCATGCCGTGACACGGGTAAAGAATGACCCGGTGACCAACCGTATTATGTTCATCAGGTGGGTTGTAGTCAAAGCAGTAGTTGGCTTTTCCTTTACTCTTCAGCTAAAATTGAGAAGAAACAAAGAAATATTATTTTTCTTATTTAATAAAACATGTTTCAACAAATTATATTATCAGCATGAGTGAAAATTGTAAGAGAAAATGATTTAGGCTTTACTTTTTCTAAAAATCACAAGTTCTATTTATTTCAACTTTTAAATGAAATGGTCCCATATTTTTAGCTAGTCCACACTTTGCTACCCTCTTTGTAAAATAAATGAACTCATTTCATGCTTGCATTATAAACTTTGAACCAAAACAACCAGCTAACAGCTACGAATAATGACGGTTTAACTTCTGGAGCTCTGCCGTTACAAAGCAGTGCAGGGAGAGATGTTTGCCTCCTCTCACCATGCCAAACATTCCAGGCCTGTCCTCCGGGACTTGAATGTCAGGGTAGATGTTCTCCAAGAACCACTTAAAACTGTTGCACTTAAGACGCATTCGGAGTTTCCGTCTGTCCGTCACATCACCATATGCTTCCTGAAAACAAGCATTAAAAATTAATCAGGTTTTTGATGTAACTTTACGAATCCTTCATGAGCTTTGTTAAAAACGGATCTGCGATTATGTACTTCAAGTCAAGTTTATCCATTTATCACTTACACAATGTACGCAGAAGCAGCTTTACTGTAGTAAAGAACTCTCCAGTGTCAATTTTTTACTCTTATCTGACCTTGACAATGAACAAAAGAAATGAACCAGAGAAGATTTACATGTCATGAAGGGTGGAGCCATGACACAGACTTTTCCAGTAAGATCGGTTTTGTCAAACCATTTCAAACTCCTGAAACAAACTTTGTGTTGGCCTGATTTTGTTCGAAATTACCCTACACCAGTTTGTTCTTCGATTTCCTATAATTATGTCAGGGCTTTAGTAAACGCAACATGAACAGATTGTTTTTACTTCCTCTTCATAGTACATCAACTGTCTTCTCAAATCCCATAAAACCAAACATCAAACTTTGTCATCTTGTTTTTTAAGCATTCTGATGCAATTACCCCGTTGCGGTATCCCACAAAATGCTACATGCTGCAACATCCTTTCGCAAAATAATGCTGCAGCCCCACCTCAGCAAACAAGACTGATAAAAGCCAAGTTCCTGAGTATGTTTGTGGCTGTGGTATCCCATCATAACCGCCTGTCAGGCACGAATTACTGGTGAGTGATGGTCCACATAGTGCTGCCAGAGTTATGAGGAACATCTGTTGGAAGCAGAGTTCTGTCGAGGAGGTTCAACAGCTCTACGGAAAGACGAATGAAAGAAAGTGCACTTCTGATTAACCATCTTCATAGTGATTCATCAATAACGTACAACCCTGATGTGAGTGCCAGCCGGGTGGCACAACATCACATCCATGGATGATCTGTCTGTGATCAGGCTTCAGTCTCAAAGTCCTGAGGCAGAAACGTAGCGTCCAGCTACACGGTCAATCAAGCAGCTGTCAAATTAAGCTTTCTGATCATCGAGATCCATCACAGAGCCTCGTTTTGTAGATCTGTAAGACTCTGTGGCACATGAATAAAATATGCCGCGAGACTCGGAGGGTGAAAGAGAGAGCGATCCTTTTACGAATTTACCTGGAAGAGGAGTATGAAGGTTGTCAAACCTGATCCACGCTGGCACAGCCAGTGTTTTCCCATGGTTTATACCTGAAGAGAGAGAGCCTTATCTGCTGGCATCACATCAGATAAATTTCGAGTTGGCAGTGCCAAACTGGCAGCATCTCCAAGGTTCAGACAGAAAACGGTCACCTGATCAGTCACCGAGAGCAACTCCCTCTTTAACTACAGAGCTCCGCGGCGACCGTGAATGACAAACACAGACTGAAAGGGGTGCCACTTCTCACTGTAGTAATTTCACACTGAGCATAAAGAATGTCACCCGATGAGCTTCAGCCCACCTGCTAAATGCCATTCATTCAGAGCATATCAAAAGATTGCGTGGATATATCTAGGTTTGTGTCAAAGAATAAAAGACTACGTGAGTGCATTTTCCACTAATCTCAAAGACAGACAGTGTGATAAACACACTCTTTGAAAACAAGCAGACAAGCAAACAAAAGCAGAGTTATGCAACAGACCGCACAAGTAGGCGTACCAGACGTGCATGAGGGCTGCGGTGGTAATATACATCTTTGTATTCATCCATCCAGACTTCTGCCGCCCGCACGCTGTTGGCCAAGGCCTTGTTTCTCGAATATGGCGCTTTCTTTGGAAACACGTGACCCACGTGAGAGCAAGGATGGATTTCCAGACTCCCTCCACACTGCCAGATCTGAAAAACCCCACGAAGACAGGAAATAGATTAGCCATCCATAATGATCCTTTAATTATTGTTGTATTTTTTCTTGTCAAGACCCTTTTATACTGTGTGAGGAAAAAATACTATATGTGATATTAGAAAGACAACATATCGTTTTACATGGGTAGCTTTTGTATTGTCATTATACTAAAGCCAAAACAAATGAAAATATTCTTCTTAATATTCTTAAAATATTCTCTGGAAAAATATTTATTTTGTTTCAGTTTTTCCAGGTATCTTTTTCTCCCCACTATTAAAGTCGTGTTAGATCTATAAACCTTGGTTTTGATTTGTATCTGTTGATATTTGAAGGCCCACAGCATTAAAGATCCAGAGGTATATTTAACTGTGGGCATGGGGTACTTTTAGTCCCTGTTTGCACCAAAGCCATCTAGTTGGTTTGCTACCAAAAAGCTTCTTTTGGTTTCATCTGGTTTCATGTCCTGCTTCGGGGTTCCAGTCGTGTCTGACAACATGCTGGAGTTTTTAATTTTTCTTGAAACCCTCTGAAACAACATGTGGTGATATAGGGACTTTTTTTTGGTCTTTGGCCACTCGAACTTTCCTCCTCGTCACACAAGATAATTTATACACACACCCTCTTCCATGTAGATTCATAACATCTTTAGTTAATTGGAACTTCTTAATTATTACCCTGATGTTGGAAATTGGAATTTGCAATGCTTTAGCTATTAGCTATGGATAGCTATGGATGACTAAGGAAACTTGGCCTTTGTGTTTCCTCATCTTTATACTCCTGTGAGACAAGTTATGACTGGAAAATTTCATGTTCCTAGTCACACTGGTGTGCTAAATATATTTAATATTAAAGGGAATAAACTTCAGAGATCTTATCTAGGGGTGATTTTCAAATAACGCATTTTCCACACCATAAGGCGCACCTGATTATAAGGTGCACTGTCAATTTTTGAGAACATTTAAGTCTTTTAGGTGCGCCTTATAGTGAGGAAAATGTGGTATTAAGCCATTAAACACTACCCCACACCCTAACCTTGCCCAATGAAGCTGCATAAATTTGCAAACTTTGCGCTAAACTGGTTTGGGGAAAGAAAATAAAATGATCTATGTAATATGATTTGTATGCCTTATCACCAGGAGATAATAGGTACTTTGAAGGGTCAGGGCATAATTTTATAATGCAGCCGTTGGAACAGGGAGCAATAAAAACAATTCCTTATTATCTTTACCTGGGATGTTGCCATGACACCACAGTCCATCAGCTGTTATTACAACATGAACTTCTTATTATTGAGTTAATATATTTGTTAAAAATACATTTGTATAAAAATAGATTTTTACATTTTTGTAATGAAGTTTATG
The DNA here is from genome assembly GCA_037043235.1 of Rhodeus uyekii. Taxonomy (NCBI): domain Eukaryota; kingdom Metazoa; phylum Chordata; class Actinopteri; order Cypriniformes; family Acheilognathidae; genus Rhodeus; species Rhodeus uyekii. The sequence continues at coordinate 4,617,681 of JAWRVZ010000033.1, forward strand.
TTATATATGTGTGTATATTCCATATCTGCAGTCAACTTAAAAAAATGGCCTATTATTAAACACATTTTTACCTACAAAACATTTTTACTTCATATGAAATTACAAAATATCACAAACAAAAAGTTTGAATGAATATGTTTATGTTAACTCACACTCTCCAGCCATCAAACTTTAAAATGAATCGTGAGGATTTGCCACCCTATGTCACATGACCATAAACACAAAAATTACTTTAAGTATCCATCGCATGCACCCTTCACTAATGAACTTGTGGAAGAACCCTTTGTGAAGGGATCCAGTTGCTCACGTTCGTTTGGAACGCACCTACAAATTGCATCCCCTTCCCGAAGTGCTCCTCAAGGGTGCAGAAATGCTGTTGGGAATCTATAAAAAAAATCATAATTGATTCGACCTATCTTTAAAAAACACTCAATAATTTGGAGTCACGGTTCCTGCATAAAGAGCTTTCCAAACCAGAGGCAAGTTCATTCCAGTTAGGATACTGCCTGTGCAGTTTGATTACTAGGTTTAGGAAAAGATCTACTGATCCAGAGAATAAATAGGCAGGTCTGTCATATTGCATTGAAAGAGCAGCTGTCTGTTCACAGCTAGAATCTGGCTAAAGCGCAGCCCCTGCCGTTCAAGGCATTCAAAAACACGAATGAACCATTACAGTCCATGTAACAGTGTTGGTATCCTTCAGGGCACGAGCTGAGTAATCAGAGGAATTATGAGTAAGTAAATGCTGCATAAACAGTGAAGGTCACTTTAGTCATCACACTAGCTGCTAGACACTTAATAAAGGCGCTGACTGACCTTCTAACCTCGTGTGACTCATCATACAATTTTTAAAGTAGAATTGTGACCATCTGCGCGAAGGTCTTCTCACCACAGGAAACCCAAACCTGGAGAGAAACTAGTGGAAAGTGTTACAGAAAAAGCAACAAAATGAACTTACTCTGAATGAGAACTCCAGGTTCTCTCCACCCCAGACCTCCATTCCTGTGTCATATGTGCCCAGGTAAAGGAAGTACTTCTTATTGACTGCAAACAAACCCCCAGCCATTGTAGGAGACCTGGATCAAAGCAACATACAGAAAACATTATGTCTAATAGTAAAATAAAGGCAGGGGTTAATGTTGTTTGATACTTTAGTAGAGAACACGTTCAAATATGTTCACCTAAAAATAAAAAATAAACACAAAACTTTAATACCTTCAGTACCACAAATTGTAAACCATGAAACAAACCTGATGACATCAGTGGGAGAACTTCTGCGTTTTTGCTCATGTTCTGGGACGGTGTGCCACGTGAACACCAATCGCCAATCAAATCCCCCAATCTGAGGTTCTCCACTGTTGCCCAAGTACTGGAAGGTGTTCCAGTCAATGACATCAATTACTGGACACACCACAGCCGAAGGCTCTTCCTTAATTCTACAGGATTTAAAAGTAAAAAAGGGAAGATAAATATTAATTCTCATAAAACAAACAGTGATGAGATATGTAGCTTAGGTTTAGACTGGAAAAAGCTCTTTTTTTTCAAATTAAAATGCTATGTAAACACAAATCAACTGTGCCCAAAACATTTTGGCCAAACAATAATTGCTAAAGAGCAAATTTATACACCAATTTTTTTAAATACTGGGTTTATCTGTCTCACCTCTGGAGTAAAGGCTCCAACCAGCCTTCATGGCACTCACAGTGGCAATCGAGGAAGGTCAGCACTTCTCCTGTGGCAATGGAAGCTCCCAGGAGCCGCGCTCGCACCAAACCCTCTCTCTTCCTGGCTCGGATCAGACGCACTTTTTTGATATTGGCGATGTAGTTCTCTAGAGGCTCCTTTAAATGATCTGTGGGTCAAATTCATGAGAAGTGCTCAGCAACAGCTGCAGGCCTAAAGAGAACAAGAACTTGAGACAGAAATATGCTAATTGGCTTTTGCGTTAAGGAACAACTTGCTGTTTCACCACAGGGTGGAGCTGAGATGACGTTGTTGCTGCGGTATTTCATTGATGAGATCTTTGTGATCAGGGAAGTGTGTGTCCTCTGTGTGCTTAGACTAGAGCAAACCAAAATATTGTCTATAAAGTACTTAACTATGTACAGCTTAAATAATTATATTATATCCAGGAGACATCCCAAATATATTTATTAATTTATGCGCATTTATTTTGATTTATTAAATTGATTATTGTATGTTTATTTATACATTTGCAAATTTTATGTATACACATATAAATATATATATATATATATATATATATATATATATATATATATATATATGTATGTGTGTGTGTGTGTGTGTGTGTGCATACATATACACACACACACATTAATGTTCTTCTGATTTACTCATGTAATAAGATAACATTTTGTCCACTGCAGTATCGTTTTAGTTTATAGTTTTATTGATGTTTTAAACTAGCTTTTATTTTTATATTTTTTGTTTTAATGTTCATTTTTGTTATATTTTTATTAATTTCGCTACGTGGTTTTGACACTTTGTTTTAGTTTTATTTCTTTAAATATTGCTATTTAGATTACATTTATTTTGTATTTCAGTTTTAGTTGTATTTATTCCCAGTTAATAATTTATTAATTGTCAACTTAAACTCATGTCATTATATTGCCAGGCAACATTTCTAATTTTTTCAACTAATATTTATTTTCTTTCAGCTTAATTTTAATTAATAAAAATGTTTTTAATACTCTCAGTTTTAGTTAACAACTCCGGTCCATTTTCTAAAAAGTTCTCTGTTATGGAAAGTAAAATAACAACTAAAAAGCATCCATTACATTCACCATTCTTCAGTTAGAATGTAGCGAACCGATTTCACTAAAGAAACAAAAACATTACAATTTTTTTTTTACATTTCCTGAAGAAAATATAAGTGGTGTTTGCATATGCAAACCTTTATGTTAGCTATGCTTGTGGCAGTTGTTTTAGCTGTTTGCAATGCAGTTGCTACTAGGATGTTCTTGGTGGTTCCTTCTTCCTGGCTGTCTTAAGTTCATCCAAATATGATCAAGTTTTAATAAATATGATCTTATGACAAAATATTGCATGAGAAACTTCCATTCAGACTGATACCTCGGTCACTGTAGTCATCCACCAGTATGATTTCATTCAGCAGCAGGTCAGGCGAGGTCTCCAGGACACTGTGCACAGTCCGTAACAGTGTGGACCAGGCTTCGTTGTAGAAGGCTATCACTACCGATGTTGTGGGAAGGCTCCTGTAGTCATATTTCAGGTTTCTACATCTGAATAGAACAATTTTGTTAGTTACAGTACATCATCAGACTGCATTCATGTTTACAGTAACATTATAATAAATAAATATGCATAGTAACTATGCATGAGTGTCAACACTCAAGGGGAAATGTTCAAAATAGGCAACAAGGCACGCACATCACAAAATATGGCACAATATCAAATCAAAATCAGACTAAAATTGAATTACAAAAACACAAGAGTGCTGCACAGTTAAAACATAACATTGCACTTAAAACATAGAAATAAAAATATGTTAAAACATCACAGATGCAGCCGTTCAAGCTTAATGGTCATTATAAAATATTGAAGGCTAGCTTCATTTATGATGTAAAACAAACTCAACACATTAAAAACACGACCAAAAAGACTAAATAAAATAAGTGGGTTTTTTTTAACCTATTAAGGTAAACCCTATTGAAGACTGTTCCTCTAAGTCAGTGGTTCTCAACCAGAGGGCCTCAGCTAGTCTTAAAAGTCTTTAAATTGAGTTATAGTAACATATTTTAATTAAGTAAATGCATATACATGTATAACATTAAACTGACTGTTCATATTTTCTTACTTCATGGACTCACTCACAAAATGGTACTCAAGACACGAACGTGGATTTCAACATTCGAGTTCTCTTTCTTGTTATTCTACATTTTTCTAATATGCCATAAAAGGTAGAGGTTGAGTACTATGATTGGATGGCTTGGACATTCATGGAATATTCTGCTTTATCTTGTTTATGATCCTTCCTTAATACAGCTGAGAATGTTATGGTTTTACAGTACTCAGTCTCTTGAAGATCTCGCTCTGCCACACGTCACAGGGGTTAAGGCGCAGGTTTCCAACTGATGACTAATAGCTTCAAGGTGACAAATAATCTAAAAATGTTACTTTGTTTTATTACAACAGAATTGGCAGAGGTATATAACCGCTAAATCAGGAGAACCTTTTAATATTGTTCGGACAAAGGAGGTCCTTGGAGTCAAAAAGGTTTAGAACCACTGCTCCAATTGGATATAACAACTCACACCCTATGAATCTGGGACGGGCCATTCGTTTATTGTTTGACTTCATTTTGTAATTGGGGTCCACGAGTGGGTGGTTCGATGATTTTATTTCTTATTTTAACACATCCCCTTTGGATTTTGCGTATGTTTTGTTTTATTCTGCATGATTTACATGAGAGCAAGGCCAAATACAAACTGCACCTCTAGATGCGAGGGAGCCACATTGAACGTTTTTCTCCTTCTCTGGTAGTTTGTAGACGTTCCCTATCTGTAATCGCACATTAAACACTGGGGCAAAGATAGGGACTGTTTACAAAACATTTACAACTTCCTTATTTTACATCTTATCGAAGCGGATTTAAACAAACTAAGATCCGTGTCCTCTTCTACATTCTGGTGCTATTCAGACAAGCCAGTTTAATACAATTATAGCATAGATTTAATGAGGGTGAATATCAAACAAACTTTAAACATTCATGTCCAACTTACAGGGGGTTCCATCTTTCAGGCATTCTGCGGTGTAGTGATATTTTATCGCTCACATAAGTGTTTATCTGATGCTTTTTGATGCTCTCCTCCTCCTCTCTCTTCTCTTCTTCGCTCAGGTCTAGTTTAACGGCTCTTCCCATCTCTCCTAAAGCATTTACATCTAAAGGAGGCTTCTCGTAAACGGGTTTCTTCAGAAAATCTTCGTCTGCAGTTTCGCGTTTCTCGACCGGCGCTTCTCTTCGACTCGCCAGCCCGACATCACTACGCGTGTTCCTGTGAAATACTAAATATCCGACTATAAAAGCACCGAGAGCGTACAGAACCAACTTGGACCGACTCCGTCTGCCACATAGTGCCATAATGCGACCTTCTAGTCCGACTTGGTTCCTTCGAAGTGTTTGACATCCAAAGTTCAATCTCGTGGAAAGTTGGATAAAAGTTCACTCTTGTTAGATGGTATCGTTTTCAAAGTGCCAGATTTCATTTTAAAGTCGACTAAAGTGGAGGGGAAACTAAGAAAAGTAAAAGTTTGTCACTCTATCTGTGGCAAACCAACTGTTGATGAAGTGTGTGTGGGTGTGCGTGTGTGTGTGTCGTCGACATGAAAGGCGAGCAGAGCCGGTCGCCGGGGGAGGAGTTTCATTCAGGAGTGGTTCCATTCTTTAGAAGCCCATTTCCGTAAAATAAAATAAAAAATAAATTAAAAAATTAAAAAAAATCACGCTTTTAAAAATTATGAGATGAAAACAAGTCATAATTTATGACATAAAAAAATCGAAATTATAATTCTGATATGCAATGTTGAATTGATGACATTGTACAATTGTGACATAAAAAGCTAAATTATGGCAGAAAGTCCTAGTTTCGACTTTTTAATCTTGTCAAACGTAATAATCTGTGATTTAGTATGTCAATTTCAATTTATCTAATAATCAGTAGGATATATATTAATTTAGAATTTTCGTGAGTTTTTATTCTTTTTATGTCATTTAGTATGTCATAATTATGACCTTTTATTTCATAAAGTCACCATGAAATCAGAATTGACCATTGTAATTTTTTATCAAATGCTGTACGTATTATAGTGATTTATCTGTGCATGTTATTTTTTTTTTTATCCATTAAACTCATATTTAAATTCGGCAGATGCTTTTATCTAAAGCGACTTACCTTTCATTCAAGGCAGACATTGATATTCTAATCAGTTCCAGCTTTCCCTGGGAATCGAACTCATGACCTTGGCATTGCAAGCTTCACAATCTACTGTCTAAATAAGTGTCAGATTGTTTCTGACTCATCTTTATATTGTAATTGTATAAAGTAATTGAGAGGATAATATTAATTTATTATTAGTTTATTATTTGGTCTTTGCTTGGAATTATATATATATATCCATTTAGGTTGATGTCAGTCCCCCATTGTAGGACCTGGAAGAGAACCAATTACAAGTTTATACATATTATTAATTTGTGAATTTTTTTTTAGCTATATTTATCCCAACATTACTGGTCTTGAGCCATAGTCATATAGTGTCACGTCCCACAGGTCTGAGCACTGCAAGAGGGATTTGCGTGATCACATTAGCTGGCTTGTTTGTCAGATAAGGCCAGCAGAACTGGAAGAGGCATAAAGAAAGAAATCCAGGTCAAATCACAGAGAGTCTTAGGGGGCACACACTGTGACAGAGCGCTAATCCAAATCCAGTTAGTGCACGTCCGCTCTCTAAACACTGCTGTGCCAAGATATGCACACAAGCCTGTGAAAGTGCACACGCATCATTATTTAATGCATTGACAAATGCATGATTTAAATAATGACTCATTTACATTTTACAAACAGCCTAACTCTTTGTGTTGTTTACTTTGACGATTTTGAGCAACACACTTCCTTTTCATGAAGCCAATGTTTGTTCGGGGAGTTTGACAATACTTCAGTTTTGTAGATGCATGCTCATGTGAAGTGAAAATATTTATTTGTGCAATCATGTAGACAAGTAGAATGTTTCCACACAGTCTCTGCCATATTATACATTGTTGCTTTTTAATTGTTTTAATGTTTTTGAATTAACATAAGATAACATAATGACATTAAATCCATATCTCGCTAATGTTGGAACCAGCATTATACATTTATGAACGTTCTATAGTGACCTGATAAAAATTCTAACTACAATACTCAAAAAGAAGGAACCACTTAAAATCAAACATTGGATCTAAATAATGAAATATTCCATTTGAAAAATCTTTATTTATATAAATTCTAGAATTTGTTAAGAACAAAATTATATGACAACATACCAAACATGTAATCAATGTAAAAAAAAAAAAAAACATTAAAAGTTACTTGCATGAAGTTCATCACAGTAACTCATAATGTAAGTCGGTAGTGTGTATGGCCCCCACGACAACATCTGGGTTCCTGATGAGATGGTGTCCTGAGGGATCTCATCCCAGATCTGCATCAGGGCATCAGTGAGCTCACTGACAGTATGTGCTGCTTCGGATGCTCCTATACATAATGTCCCAGAGGTGCTCAATTGTATTCAGGTCTGGGGAATGTGAGGGTTCAGTCAATAGCATCAATGCCTTCGTCCTCTAAAAACTGCCTACACACTCTAGCCACATGAGGCAGGGCATTATCATGCACCAGGAGGAACCCAGGGCCCACTGCACTAGCATAAGTTCTGACAATGGCTCTGTTCTGTGTGACCCTCCAAGGATATTCCTCTCCAGACCATTACTGACCCACTACCAAACCAATCATGCTGGATGATTTGTTGAGCAGAGCGTTTGTTCCTCCTCGCACAAAGGAGCAGATACTGGTTCTGCTGCTGGGTTGTTAGCCTTCTACGTCCCTGTCCAGATTTTTCTGTGTTATGGCCTGTCTTCCGGTATCTCCTCCATGCTCTTGAAACTGTGCTGGGAGACACAACAAACCTCCTTTTAACGACACTGTTAGTATGTGCCATCCTGGAGGAGCAGGACTGCATGTGTGACCTGATTGGGTTGCAGATACTGCCTCATGCTGGAGACAGTGATAAAACACAAACAAAAGACAAATAATTCTTCAGGCAGGAAGAATAAGAATACAGTGATCCCTCGTTTATCGCGGTTAATGTGGATCGGAACCCAATGCGATAGGTGAAAATCCACAAAGTAGGATCGGCCCCCCCTTGGAATTTCCGTATATGTGTGTGTAGGTACCAGAATGTTTAAAATATGTATATTTATACTTTAAATATATTTTAATTAAATCAAAAAAAAAAAAAAAATTATTCTCTTTTTTGGGGGTTTGCCTCTCCAGTGCACCCGTTTTGTCACTTTCATTTGCACCAAAGCAAGTGAAATTGATTCACAGTCACTTACGATTCCTAATTGGACAGAGTAATATACCTGAAGTTTAATTTGACTTGGTGTTGTACAGTGATTTTTAAGTGTTCCCTTAATTTGTTTGAGCAGTGTAGATAAAAACAAATTACCTCAGTGTTTTTTAAAAACAATTGCTGTAGTTACAATGATATTTTGACAGAAACTATACAGGTTAAGGGAAAAGTAGTTAAGTATCATCCACATTCTGTTGAGCCAAATGTACTTAAATTCACATTTTAAGAAAGCTGTTTTATTGGGATTCTCTTCTTGATGGCATGAAATGATAATTTATTAATAAATGACACATTAAAAGGTTAAATCACATTAAATCTCTTTTTTTATATCCAAGGTCAAATTAAACACATTTTAATGAGTATTATGCTTGAATCAATAACCGGTAGTCTTTCTAACATTCCTCCCCCACCATACATTCATTCTTACAAGCCATATTTCATAATCAATATGTAAGATTATCCATGTAGCTAGCAAAACATGTTTACCCAAATTAATGTTTAATTTGTAATTAGGCCATCAGAGAGGTGAGATGGTAATTTGAGTGCCACACTTTTTTGATTGAACACCGTTATTGTACAAGATCCAAAGAGTGCTGTAATAATCTATGGTACACTGCACACAATGTTGCACAGTCATTTACCACATATGAATACAGAGCCGTGCAGAATAGCTTTTCTAACATGTCCAATCAGCAATCAATTGATATATTCAAAACAGCCAAAACAAACCATACATTCTTTTACAAGATAAGAGAGTTTTGCGCATATTATCAGAGTTGTGTAATCGACTCTGTGTGCTTAAACAGTTTAAACAGAGACTGTTTAAAGTCAGTCATGAAACGAAGCTGTGCTTGTTTTTTCTTCCCTATGTGAATCCGGGTGAAGCGGTTTCTCAAAGAAGAAAAACAGTGGGGCGATCATGTAGCTCAAACAGTAGAGCATTGGTGTTTACAACACAGAGGTCATGGGTTCGATCCCAGGGAAAGCAAGAACTGATTCAATGTGTTCCTTGAATGTAATGTAAGTCGCTTTGGATAAAAGCGTTTTCCAAATGCATAAATGTTAATGATTTCATGGTGACTTTAATAGCAATCTACGGCCCAAATCTAAACAAATAAAACAGCTTTTGACAAAGAAAATCAAGCTGTTTGGACCTTAAGGGAATGTGATGAGTAAGATGGCAATTAGGCATGAAGGACTCGTTGCTGCGATAACATTAGCATCAGTTTAGAAGGATTACTCATGCACCAACTGCCCACACAATCCAACCACCAGTCATAGGAGGAAATACAGCCTAAAATACATCTGTGCTGACAATGCATGACAATGACAATGTTCAGTGACCTCCAGGTTCACTTATGTGCCATTAAACGTTTTAGCCTGACTTCTGTGTGGTTTCCTTGTGATCTGGTTTGTATAAGAGGCTCAAGTCACAAATGTATAACTGTGCAGTGTACACCTTATTTTAAGGGGATGTAAATCAGGGAAGTTTAGGAAAAACCTGACTGATTTAATGCATTTAAATGCTATAATATTTTATATCCAATCCCACAGCACATTTCCCAGCCACTAGATGGCACAGCAAAAGAAAGGCAACTCACACTCAGTGTTGCCAGATTGGACTGACGATATCCAGCCCAACTTGGGGGGGGGGGGGGGGGGGGGGGTTAAAAAAACGCCACAACAAATGTAACATTTAACAGTTGGATTCAATTTATTCAGACAAAAATACTTTGCAATTATTTCCATATTCCAAAAATACTTCATTACAGTCGATAAACAGAACAAATGCTCACCATAAACTGTGCTTTATCAGTAGTAATTTCATGATCACTTTCCCACAATCCATATTAAACCATTTAATTCACAAAGCATGACACCTTCAAAAATTGTTGCCATTTTAAATCCATTTTAGTGCAAAAATAAAGGTGTTATCCATGTACAGTCATTTACGAAATAGCATTTTCAAGATATTTAGATACGATAGGCTTGTTAGAAACTTATTGATACAAGTTTTTAATGTTTGAAAACTGGAAGACCTGTGATAAAAAGCACTTAGTCAATTTTCTGAAGATTTTACTTTGGCCAATATCATGATAATGTTGAGTTGTGAAAATAAATAAAGCACTTTTGTGAAAGGAATCAGGTCAATAAATTACCTACTAGGGGTGTAACGGTACAGACGACGAATACAGTCAGTCATAAGCGATCCAAACTCCAATCCAGAAGGGGGCGCCTGTGGTAATGCAACACTGTTTGTTAACCATCACAAGAAGAAAAGCACGTGCAAATAAATGAAAAGAAACCTAGCATTGTGGATTTGTTCCGGTAAAACTTTAGTTTAGGCTTTCCTGTAGCGTGGTGCTTGCAACGCCAAGGTCATGGGTTCGATTCCCAGGGAAAGCAAGAACTGATTAGAAGTTAATGTGTGCCTTGAATGCAATGCAAAAGTCGTTTTAGATAATAGTGTCTACCAAATGCATAAAAGTAAAAAAAAACTGTTAGTTCAGAGTCCAATTCTCACTATTAACTAGTTGCTTATTAGCATGCATATTACTAGGATATTGGCGATTTATTAGTACTTATAAAGCACATATTATTACCTTATTCTGCATCGGTGAATCCTACCCCATACCTAAATTTAACCACGTTTAATAACCAGTAATTATGGGTTTATTGGCAAATATTTCCAATTATACCGAACTCGTATCGAATTGTGACCTCAAAACCAAGATACGTACTGAACCGTGACGTCTGTATACCATTAAACCCTTATTAACTACTATACATTTTTCTAAGAAAGTAATTTAAGTGGATACTTCGCAAATATGTAGGTAGTAGAGAAAACTTGGTTCTTAAATGCAAGAAAAGAAAAAAATTGATTTAGGACAATTAAAAAACATCTCAAACATTTGGTCCATAATTGTTTTATATTTTGTACCAACTCTGAAGTGCGATTCGAACACTGATGTAAGTTTGAGTGGAACTTTAAATGTTGGTACAGTTCCAAGACAAACACCAGTGTTTTTAAAATCCTCCATGCAGCTTGCACAAAATAAGGTGAAAATACCCTAAATGCCCTTAGCGATACAGAAAAAGAAAGGAAAAAAATATCTTAGGAAACCAAATAGGCAACAATCAAGACAAACCCATTCAGAATATCTTCAAACCAGTCACTTCTGGTACAATTAAATAAAATTGCTGTGCAGTAGATTTAAAGATTAGCTACTATGGAGTCTAAAAATGATTCACTAAAAGCATATAGTGCATCAATGTAAACAAAAACGCTGCTCCAACACAACACTATGATTGTTGGATGGTTGAATTTGCTACAATGTGTTATTAACAGTTCTAATATGCAATTCAGACTTGCACAATGAACATCTCTAAAAAGGAAAGGCAAGAATTGGCACTGCAAATGTATGTCCACTTTGGTTTGCAAAGGCACTATACGGAGGATGGGTACCATTTTTCTGCCTGTTCTTCGTTCCTTTTTTAATGCCAACCCGGAAGAGACGTTCCTTTTGATAATTGCACTTACATTTAAGTTCACATGAGGTTTAAAGTCACTCGAAGTTCCAGCGCTGGTGTTTATCTCCGGCAGAGCAACTTCTCATTTGGATATCGGTACGGCCATCTTCTGTACGGTAGGACGTGATACACATGTTTGAATGAGGGTTATATATGCTGCCATCCTGAAAAGATACAATTGCTCGTTTTAGGCATGGAAATGCAACAGGAAAGCATATCTGATAACACACAATCACAATATTTTCCTGATTTTTTATGGCACGCAAGCGATCAGACTCACATCTCTGAACTCCCAAATGATGCCGGGAGGTCTGGGAACACCATCTTTTGGGCAATGCTTCATCCCTATGTGTGTCATTCCATCCTGAACTTCAGCACACAGCTCAGTCACAGAGTTAAACCGAATCTCCTTTTCAGATGTGTACTCAAAGTACTGAGAGAGATAGAGAGAGAAAATTACATTTTGTTTGAAATGTAATTTGGGACATTTTATTTCTGTCTGGCATACATGTTGGTGAAGGTGTAAGTTGTTTTAACAAATTTTCATCGTGTATATATATATATATATATATATATATATATATATATATATATATATGTGTGTGTGTGTATATATGTACACACACATACATACACACACACACACAAATACATATACTGTACATACACATATGTGATGTGTATGTGTGTATGTACCGTATTTTCCCGCATATAATCCGCAGACGCAGATAATCCGCACCCTCATATATCCCGCGGGTTTTGGGGGTTTGTGTAAAAAATTGTTGGTATAATCCGCACCCTCAGATATCCCGCACCCATGATGAATTTTTTTGTGCAAGTTCACGATTCGAATTTCGAATGTTGCTCGCATGATGTCAATTATTATAACTGTTCAGGCTCGGTACACAGTGCTTGTGCGCGAAATTCACACAATAAGAAAACAAACAAGTCAAAATCAGAAGAAAAAGAAAGAGCAGTCTCTCCCTCTCTCCAAAGTAGTCTCTCCCTCTCCCTCTCTGCTCGTCCCCCTGAAAGCGTGTTGATCGGATGAGAAGAGCATGCTATCATGGCAGCACAGCCAATCACGTCTTCTTGCATGAGTGACAGGTCAGACAGCCTATCAGCGCCAGCTGTAAGACTGACAGTACAGAGGCCAGACAACCCGTGCAAGAAAGAAAAACAGAAAGAAAATACCGCAATTTTTTTTTATATTTAAATATTATTACGTGTAATAAAATGGTGATATAGTCCGCACCCTTATATATCCCGCACCCCCCCTGCGGGGTTTGTAAAATCTGGTATAATCCGCGGGATATATGCGGAAAAATACGGTATGCATGCATGCGTGTGTAAGTGCACACACACTTTATTCCCGACCTCAATGGACCTGAATTTACCCTAAACACACATTTTATATACACTCCTGGGAAAGAAAATGGGTAAAAAAAAAAATGGACCAAGCACGAAATGGTCAATTTAGTTGACCAACAAATAATTGGTCAACTAAAATGAACTAAATTAGCAAAACTGAACTAAATGCACTTCTTAAAAAGCCATTGCAGTCTTGCAAAAAAGTTTTTGGCAGAATATGGGAAGCTGTGCGTGGAGTGATGAATCACAATGAAACAAGTTACATGATGATGCTCCAGAGCGGTTTCTTCAAAAATATAATAATAAATTCATCTCTACCACAGTGAAGCGTGGAAGAAGAGGTATTGATGTGTGGGCAGCCTTTTCAGCTGCTGGTATTGGTGAGCTATATCACTGTGAAATGATATTTATTTGATTTACAGTGTAGGAGAATATTGCAGAATGGCTTGCTTCCCACAAATGAAAAGTTGTTATCTAAAAGAGGAATGATCAAATGTTATTTTTCAACAAGATGCTGCTCCTGCGCAAGACAAGTCCATCAGAGTCCTGTATATGGTCTCATATTGAACTCAAATGACCTCGCTAACACACAAGGGAAGACATTAACATTGAACGGAAAAAACACTGACTCTTCTTCCTGTAAAAGGCTGTCTGCAAGTTTAACCACACGGCTTAAACATTTAAAGAAAAAAAGGGAAGACTATTCTGTGATAAGTTACTTCATCTACAGTGTTTGTGCAATTGTTACATATTTCCTGGCCAGTGATGTGTGATTAAGCGCAGTAACAGGGTATATACAGAACTTCTTAAGTTGAATTTAATACCTTTTACTACGTTTTTAATATCTTCAAAATATTTTTTAATACCAGCGTGACTGCAACTATCTTGACTGACACAACCATCCTCCAAAAAACAAATATGAATGTGCATCTGTTTTTTATGTTTTTTTTAGGATTGGTTGAGGCTCTCGTCGAATATTAGAACGAGCAGCCCTGCTTTGTTAATGGTCTCCACCAGTTTTCTTCTTAAAATATGGTGCAATACCTGTACAATACCAATACATCTGCATAGATGTTTTTCAAACGTTTTAAGTTAGTGTTTTATTTTTAAAAGCAGTTTTTGACCATTTCGCACGTTAGTTTATAATATTTTCGCTGATCCACAGCGTGTTTTTTTGGTTTCCGCGAGTTGTTTCCATGGTGACGCATCATTCGTGTCACGTGACGCACCGCAGCCACAAAAGCATATCGCATACATTTCGTTTTTCTTATTTATTCAAAATATTCACAAACTTGTTGGCTGTGTCATCAGCTACCTGATATTCCCTTTCTCAAATATGTGAAAGTGAATGTAAATGTTTTTTATATTGATCATGTTCGCAGATAGTTTGCGTCGCAGATCGGAGAATCTGATCTGTCAGATTTACAACAAGTATATACAGTTACTTCGCCCGAAATACATGACAGTAAGTGGCCGGTGAAGTGGGAGAAGAATAGAGTGACTTTATAGTTACCAATGCAATAAGTAACTGATATAAATAAAACACCTTGTCAGTTTATAATTGAACGGATTGCTATTTCCTTTTATAGACATCAGTGTGTATTTTTCAAACTATAAATGTATTGTTTTACCAGTACTTATGAGTGTTTAAATGTCTGAAACCTAAAATAAAAAGGTATGAGGTTGAAAGCAATGGATAGCTGTGATATATGACGAACACTGAGCGCGTACGCCGCGAGCTCAGCGCCAGCCAATGCACGAAAACACGTTCTAATCACAGCAGTGTGATCGTACGCGTCAAAGGGTTAAATGAAAAATTAAAATGTCATTTGAACTATAAAGTCTTGTGGGTTTTTTGTCTCGTGTAGTCGACTAGTGTTTTCGGTGTCGGCAAGGTCGCAGCTGTACCGCCGTACATCCCTACTAAACACCACAGCACCTCAGCTCACAGTGTACCTGTGCAATGTAATGGGACCGTGCACGCAGTCTTGCGGCGCACGAACACAACCTCACGTGATATCACTACTACAGGTCCTACTCTCAACATATACATGCACAACATATACATCCACACGAATTTTAAAAGGCCTACACTTAACACAAATTTAAAATTTATCTAAAAAAATTGGGCTCGAAAATTTAATACCTCATCAAAAGATGTTTATTACTTTTTAATACTTTTTAATGGCCTTAATTTTGGCTGATTTCATTTACTATCTTTTACAACCCCGCGGACACCCTGAGTAAGTATTATGCTATTTTTGACCTTGCCCTAATTCTTTCTTTTTTCATTTGCCCTGGAGTGTATGTGAAATAATTTTTGCACATTTTTTTTAAGTTCTTGAAGCAATTGTCTTAAGCTCACCAAGCCCAGATTTGATCAAACAATACAGTAAAAAAGCAATACTGTGAAATTTAAAAATGACTTTTTCTATTGAAATATATTTTATGTATTTTATTCCAGTGAAGCCAAAGCTATTTTCAGCTAAAAATCACTATAATACTCAGATTTTGTGTTCAAGAAGCATTACTTGTCATAAATTCAAAATTTTCTGACCCCAAAATAGTTTTTTAAATGTATACATAATGTATACACACACTTAAATGTACACATAATATATTTTGATTCCACTTTGCTACAATGTCTGATATTACTGAAATGAAATGAGCTTATTAAGCCATTCATAGCAAATCCATAATTGAAAAACTAAAGGCAGAAAAATCACTAACACGCCTCTAGATAGCTAAGAATGTTCTGCAGTAAACGTCATTTAGGTAACAAGTACGGTTGTTTGCCTGTACGTTGTTATTGAAAGTCGGGTTAATAATTCATAAGCAAACAATTTCTCAAAGCAGAGGATCAGAAGTAGATCCCTTGAGAGTAAAGGTTAGAATGCTGGAATAAAAAAAAGAAAAGAAAAACAGGGTGGAAGGAACCAGAAGGTGCAGCTATTCAAAGTGAAATAATTCATCTCCAGTGTTTATCAGATGGACAGAAGTGACCTCTGTCAGGTTCAAACTGTAGTAACCATTAGTCTCATTAGCCACATGTATATTTCATACAGATGTCTATCTTTGAGGAGAAGTGGCTAAGGTTTCCTGTTCAGCCCAGGCTGTGGAAACATTGATTTTCACTCAACTTCAGAGTCCCTTGACGCAAAGAAGTGGCATAAGCCACCGGACACATTTGCAAGTTGCCCTTTCCATTATATACGTACATCCCCAGCGTACAACCTCATTCATTTCTTCAACTGTGATACTAGATAAACAACCTCAGAAGGGCAGCACATCTCAGGATGGATGGATTATGTTTCAGCACAAATAAAGCTAGCTTTGTTTCGCTGCAAATGTAACAAACGGGGTTCTCCTGCATCTGCTGTCGTAGGTGTTATATAACTAAAAATGAGCATGAGATGCATTTCATGTGCAAAGTTACTCGATAGCTCTGGCATTAATAGAAAGCCCTCTTTAATCCATTTTGAAGATGTCAGGCTGTAGGGTAAGACAGCGGCTTTCAAGATGTGGGGTAAACTCCCTGCGGATTACTACAAATCTTCTTCAAATTCAAATTTGCCATGTTAACGTTACATGTGAGACTCCTCCACTATCTTCTGCTTGCAGGGTGTTCAGCAGCGATGCACTAAAATAAAATTTCCAAAAACTGATGCTCTTGGGTGACAAGTGCCAAGTGAAATGAATCTTTTATTTTGTATAATTGTATTAAAGGCACAATATCTATGTTTTTTTGCATTAAAATATCCAAAAACCACTAGCATAGTGTTATTTATTTACACAATCAGCTCACGGGATACATCCACTCGTGCTCTCATTGGTCGATCTCGCGCCGGGAACCAATCACGTTTCTTGTCTGAGTGCCTGTGGGTGTGTACAAAGCCTCTGAGAGAGTTTCTCTCTTCGTCTCGGATCCTGGGAAACACTTTCTCTCACATCACGATAAAAAAAATGCTGCTTTTCCGCAATAAAATGTGTATACAAAATATTATATACACATTATGCAAATATAATATGCAAAGCAATAGTTTTTATGTATTCGTTTACTTTGGGGGCAACTTTAAAGACCATTTCCATAATTCAAATGTTTTCATTAAAAAGTAAAAAAAACATTTATTAATGTATTGTGCAATAATAATGTAGGCCAAATGACTTTTTGATGTTTTTCTCTATTCAACAAAAGAGTGAAAAATGAAAGAACAGAGTTTTATAGCTTTATTTTCCCCATTAATTAATTTTTCCACAGAAACCTTAATGTTGATGTTAGTTACCTGATTACCGCCCTGTCCATGGCAGCCAAAGAGGGACAGGTGAGCTCCTGTGGGATTGTGGTCCGGGGCATTGTAGTCCAGACATTCAGAGTGCATTCCGACACTGCGCACCTGAACACCACGAACCAGGACAGATGTACAACCAGTGAATAGCAAGAATGACATCAAAAAGGAACCCAGGAGGCGATTAGATTAGTCACTTACCGCTCCATGCCATCCAGGCCTGTCCTCAGGCACGTGCAGGCCAGGATAGATGTTCTGCAGGTACCATTCAAAGCTCTTACACTGAAGTCGCTTTCTCAATTCAATCCTTTCAGATATATCCCCATAAGATTCCTACAAGAGCAAAATCAGTCCAATCACTTGTTTTTATGTAGGACCACTTTGATCACACCGTTTCTGCATTCACTAATTGTTCACAGCACTGTCTGGTTTTGCATGACAGGACAAACGAAACAATTAAACACTATAACCTTTCTGCTTGATCCATTGTATTTCTTAAATCAACTTTACTCTACTTATTCTTTACTAGTTCAAGCAAGAATGCCACGTAAGTACTTCATCCAACCGTAATGTTGACACAAGAACTGCCACGACACACACAAGTCAAAGAAACCCAACCAGGAAAACAAGACAATATTAATTTAGGGAACACCTTCCACAGGTATGAAAAGGGTGTGTTTGCATACATGGACAAACATTCTTACTCGTGGCATCTGGTGTCGTGGTTACCGGAGAATGATTTATTATTTGATCACAGATCCGAGTCATTAATAATGTAATTTCTCTGAACTCATGTCACTCCACACTCATGTCAGCCAGGGTGATATAATATATGTTTGGCCTAGTTTTATTATATTTGAAAAGCTAATAAGCTTTTCAAAGACAGCCAAAGAAAGAACAAACACTGTAAGCCAATAGAACGAAAGCATTCAAGCAAAACCTGAGCATCATTCATCTCTTTCAATGATTTTTCCCCTTCAGGAGCACCCAAGCAATTTTAAGGACAGCACTTTTCAGCAATTAAAAGAGGAAATAACACTGATGGCATTTGATGACGTTAAAGAGGATCCGTCCGCTGACAGGCGTACCTTGCGTGCTGGAGGGTTTCGGTTATAGAAGTGCTGTTTGTAAGAGTCCATCCAAACCTCCGCAGCCCGAACGGTGTTCTGAAGGAAGTTGGATCGGGAGTACGGCGCTTTCTTGGGGAACACGTGACCCACATGGGAACATGGGTGAATTTCTAAAGCCCCGCCACACTGCCACACCTGTAACAAAATATATTTAAAATAACAATCAAGTATCAACCAAAAGAAGAACATCTCTAATAGCTGATCAAACTTTAAATAGAAATATTTCTGATTTTCCTATATTGAACAGATATTTTATTTAAAAAGTAATAAATAGCAAATAAAGCTGTTTATTTAAAAAAAAAAATCGTTATAAATT
The DNA here is from genome assembly GCA_037043235.1 of Rhodeus uyekii. Classification (NCBI taxonomy): domain Eukaryota; kingdom Metazoa; phylum Chordata; class Actinopteri; order Cypriniformes; family Acheilognathidae; genus Rhodeus; species Rhodeus uyekii. Next base: position 4,636,463 of record JAWRVZ010000033.1, read on the forward strand.
ATAAATATTTAAATAAAAGTATGTGTGTACCACTAGTCAGAACATGAATAAAAATGATTAAATAAATGGATTATTATTAATTGCAAATAATTAAAAGCAAAAATATTTAGGGTGAAAAAAACAGATGCCAATAATTCTGACAATACAGACAACTAGAGTACTAGCAATCAAAATGGTTTTGTTCATGCAATGTGTTCAAAATACCATAAGTATTGGTTTATCCAATAATCATTATTAAATTCATCTTACTGCTTTGAAAATAATCTTCTCTTATAATCCTTTATCTCTTCTGAACTTTGCAACACCCTCGGTATTTTAACTGAAAAATGTCAGTAACAGTTCAGTTTTAATATTCGACTCATCTCGCATACTTTTTTGCACACAAACTCCACATTTTCAGTGAACAAAGATTCTAGATTGTTAGATGTTCTGATTTTAATGTAATCCACTGCCTGTCAGAAATAAAAAATGACAACAGCGCTAGAGATCCTTCGAGACGATGACAAACTTCCTTTTTCAGGCATTTTCCAGCTTTATTTCCCACATGCTTTTCTATTTCCAATTCACAGCACATCAATAATACATGAACATCATACAGCCCTAGAAGATTCAGTTCAAGATTCAAGATTGTATTCAGTTTCCATATGCATAAAAGATTACTCCATGGTATACACCATCAATCTTCATTTCTAAGTATAGGCTGAAAAAAGAAATCTAATATGAGAGATGTGTCTAATTATAAATGCTCAGTCTCTCATGCTACCAAGAACCGGTCGACACGGTCTGATGAGAAGCCTATGCAAATTACCAGTACAATAGGTAGCATGAATACAGAATACAGGTGTCTTACCCGGAAAGAAAGTTCCAGATTCTCTCCTCCCCAGACCTCCATGCCCATGTCGTAAGTGCCCAGAAACTCAAAGTAGGCCTTGCTGACTGCAAATAGGCCTCCTGCCATAGTAGGAGACCTGTGAAGTGAGAAGCAGCAGAGCAGCAATTCATCAGAGATAAACCAACTTTTTAGCAGGTATGTGCTTCTTAGTTTCAGTTGAGCGCCTCTGGGTCTGCCCTCGGACGAGCCTGGAGAGAAATCTGCCGCAGAACTGGATAGTATTTTCAATGTACCGGTGCCTCTGGGTCTGAACGTTAAATTCAGTCTATTTACTGCAATGCATCTGAATTTAATCAACACAGTGCACATTTCCTTGTGAAAATAACTTTCAAATAGTTTTACTGGAAGTTTGAATGTCTTAAAGGACTGGGTGAAGCAAAAAGTCTCATGGTCATTGCAAACCATCATGACTTTGATTTAGGAATGAACCAAAATTAAAATTCTAGTTAATAATTATGATATTCTGGTGAAATGCCAATAATACATTTCTATACGATTTTGTCTAAATAAATATAAAAAGATCAAACAAACTAAAATCAGTCGTTTCATCACCCAAAAATTCAAATTCTGTCATCCTGATGTTATTCCAAACACTTAAAATTTTCTATTATCTCAGAAACACAAAGGAAGACATCTTAATTGAAAATGAGAGTAAAGAGATCATAAAACGAATCCATATGAATTGAGTGTTTAAGTCCCAATTTTCTTAAGAAGCACAATCGCTTTATATGATGAAAGGATTTAATTTAGGCTTTTATTCACATATAAACTTTCTTCAAACACACACATCAGTTATGATAAACGAAAGCTCAAGCATGGCTGCTTAATGTGTGAGAATCAGCAAAGTTCATTGGCAATATAAAGCGATCGTGTATCATCAGAAAATTTGGACTAAATTCATATGGATTAGTTTAATGGTTTCTTTATGAACTTTTTGAAGCAGCTTTCCTGTAGCTCAAACAGTAGAACGTGGCGCTTGCAACGCCAAGGTCATGGGTTTGATTCCCAGGGAAAGCAAGAATTGATTAGAATATCAAGGTGTATCTTGAATGCAATGTAAGTCACATTGGATAAAAGCGTCTGGCAAATGCATAAATGTAAAATGTGATGGAGGGACAGAAATATCTCAGATTTCATTAATATATCTTAAGGGCCAGTCACACAGCCGATCACGCACGAATCACTCACAAATCACGCACAGACGCATGAATCACTGACGGAGCGCGTCCAAACACGCACGCTTCGCGAACGTTCCACGTACAAGCACTTTCAGAATCCATATTGTCAGTGGATATCAGTGGAATGAATGTGATACGTGCGCGGTTCATGCGTGATATGAAGGTGGGGCGTCAGTGGACGGACGTGGACGTGTGCGGTTTCGAACCAGTTCCGGCGCATAAGCACTGACGGCCGACGCATGTCACGCATACTCGACGCATAAACTACGCACGCCGACTCATGAATAAAGCACAAAAAAAATTTGAACCGTTCAAAACTCAAAATCACGCACAAACCGCCTTCAGCGCACATCCACTTACAATCACTGACGGTCCAGGTTCGTTCCACCGACGAATTACGCATACGATGTACGCTCCGCGCAGAAACAAAAATCTGTGCATAATTCGTGCGCGATTCATGCGTTTTCGCTGTGTGACTGGCCCTTTAATTTGTGTTCTGAAGATAAACAATCAGTCTTTCAGGTTTGGAAATTATATAAATGGCAATTTTTCTATTTTGGGGTGAAATAACCCTTTCATTTCAGGATATGCTAAAGGTTATATTTAATAGTGCCATTAAATGTATTTCTAAATATCAACTTTGAATGAGCATTAAATGACAGTCAAATGTAAAAATAAACTTGAGCAATTAAATATGCAATACCAGCTCATATAAATATCCGATATGGATCGATAAACTAAGAAAAAATACAATAATATAAATAGTAAAATTGAAAAATATGGTACAATTGTCATCTTAAATAACAATGGTTTGAAACAGGGTGAGGGTGACTGTCCCCTTTAAACATTTTTAATCTTTTTCCTAAAATGCCACAGCAAAGATGGACTGAGAAAGGTTGCCCAGAAACCAACCTAATCGGGTCAATTCTGGATTTGCGTATCTTGCGATCGATTTCAGGCACGGCATGCCACTGGAATGTCAGCCTCCAGTCAAAGCCGCCCACCATCGGCTCATCTGTCTGCATGTAGAACTCAAATGTATTCCAGTCAATGGTGTCAATCACCGGACATATGATGGTGGTCTCATTCTCAGCGATTCTGAGGCAAAAGATGAAAAATTTGCAATATACTGCACAAACCTGTGGATTATGGGAGTGATTCTATTCAACAATTGAATTGAAGTCACACCTTTCCAGCAGTGGCTCGATCCAGCCAGGCACGCACTCACAGTGGCAGTCAAGGAAGGTGAGCACGTGTCCTGTAGCGTAGGTGGCGCCAATGAGTCGTGCCCGTACCAGACCTTCTCTTTTTTTGGTGCGAATGAGACGAACACGCTCCAGGTTACTGACATACTCAGCCAGCTGTGACTTCAGATAGCCTGTAATTCATGCAAAGAAAATTTGAATCTTTTTATCAGGCTCTAGCAGACAATGACCAAATCACAGAAAAAGAACTGAATTACCAGTAGACACATTTGGCTACCTTACTATCCAGAATTTTGTAGAGGAGGCATTAAATATACAAACTTGGGCAAATGTTTGGGTATATTTCTCTGCAAATAAGCCATGTTGAAAACTGAAAACGTTACATAAAAGTAATATGAAACGTAAGGTTTTGTTAAAGCCCGTTCACACTAATGTAACGATAACTAAAAAGCTTTATTAATTGCTCTAATTCTATATAATCATTACAACACTACTATAATAATTTTCATAACGATTTTTTCCTAGTATGATTTTTTTCCATTTTTAAATAGTAGAACGTGGCGCTTGTGACGTCTAAGTCATGGGTTCAATTCCCAAGGAAAGCAAGAACTGATTAGAATGTCAATTTGTGTCTTGAATGCCATGTAAGTCGCTTTGGATTAAAGCGTAGGTAAAATGCATAAATGTAAATGATAATGAACGATAAAAACACTGAGAGCCAATCAGAATCCACTCGGATGGGGCATTTAAAGTGATAGGAAACAACTGCAGAATGCACATAGAATAAACAGAATGTATTTGTCCAGTGAACGGTAAAATATTATTCAATAATGAATTATTAAAATAATTATAGTTCTCTTTATATCAGTATGAATGGGCTATCAGTAGAGCACCAAATATGTTTAAAAAAAAAGAAAAATGTCCTTGCTTTCAAAATATTCTTCAGTTGTGGAAGTGCTGACCAATCAGGATGAGACAAATTTTCCTCTAGAGTGGAAAATTAAATAATTGTAGTTTTAAAATAGTGTAATTTTGTCTTTAAAACAGTGAAGTCTATCTAGAAAGTGTCCAGTCACCTCTGTCGCTGAAGTCATCCACGAGTATGACCTCCTTCAGTAGGACAGCTGGCGTGGTCTCCAGCACGCTGTGGATGGTTCGGAGTAAAGTGGACCAGGCCTCATTGTAAAATGCTATGACCACGGATGTTGTAGGCAGACGGCGGATGTTGTATTTCTTTGCTTTGCATCTGGCATTGCAAAAACAGAAAAAGAGTTAATCAGACGGTTAAACGCTTTTTCTGCGGGTTACACACTACATAATATATTGTGCAAATGTAAACATCTAAAACAGAGGAACCTGACATCTTATGTTCATCCTGCAGTATGAATGCCAGCTTATAATGTTGCACACGATAATTAAGGGTTGAAGAAGGAATTGGACTCAAAGGTGCATTTGGAGTCTATTAATAAGTCCCACTTTTAATTAGTAATACCAGACAGTTTTTCCTCTTTTATTTGTGTTTAACTTCCTCAAATTCAAAATCCAGAGCCTGACATTAACTTCAGGCAATTCCTTTGACCTCATGATTCTCATTTGCTCTGACATGCACTGTGAGCTGTAAGGTCTTATATAGACAGGTGTGTGGCTTTCCTAATCAAGTCCAATCAGTATAATCAAACACAGCTGGACACAAGTTAAGGTGTTGAACCATCTCAAGGATGATCAGAAGAAATGGACAGCACCCGAGTTAAATACATGAGTGTCACAGCAAAGGGTCTGAATACTTAGGACCATGAGATATTTCAGTTTTCTTTTTTTAATCTGCAAAAATGTCAACAATTATGTGTTTTTCTGTCAATATGGGGTGCTGTGTGTACATTAATTAGGAAGAAAATGCACTTAAATGATTTTAGCAAATGGCTGCAATATAACAAAGAGTGAAAAATTTAAGGAGGTCTGAATACTTTCCGTACCCACTGTATATAAGGCTCCTGTCACTTTAAGACCTAACACACGGATCCATTATACTGTTACACATGGATTTTCTTTCTCATCTGTTTACATTCACTTAAAACATAACTTTCTAGGTTTACATGAATCCTCGCCAAGAACAGCATTTGTGTATGACTGTTTAGGGGCTATAAGCATTGAAACATAACTCAATTTAGTACTGAGAGGCTGCTTTGTGCGTGAATGAGTACAATAATTTGCAATACGCGCAAACCCACGCTCAAATTCAAGCCTTGTAACACCAACAATATTCATCCGGAGCAAATTAAACGATTGAGAGTAGGCGGGTTTGTGTGTCAGAGATGAGGGAGTAAGAAAGTGCAGCTGGTATCACGTATCTACACTGTAAAAAAATGAGTGCTGGTAGCATTTTAGATATTTTAGTATCAAAAGATCAATATTTTTGACAATGTTACATGGCACTTTGTTATTTCAGATGCCTTTTTCAAAGAAAAATGTTGCTACTGCATCCAGCGCATTTGGAAGGTGTTAAAAGTCAAGCCCTGTGAAAATGTCCAAGCAAGCATTTCTGGTTCAGAGACAGATTCACAGTAAACAGAGTGGTAGTAGAGGTGGGAGACCAACAAAACATGCCAGAGACATTTTCACAGCATTCTAAGAAACAAGTTAAATGTCTTTATAATGTTACAAAAACTTTTCTTTTCATCGAAGAATTCAGAGAATGTGTCAGAGCTTCCACATAAATATTAAGCAGCACAACGGTTTTTGACATCGATGACGATAAGAAATGTTTCTAGAGCACAAAAACTGTATACTAGAATGATTTCTAAAGGATCATGTGAAGAACGGGATGGGAGTGACAATGCTTGAAAAGTCATTTAAAATTCAAAATATTACTTTTTACTGTTTTTGATCAATTTAATGTGGACTATGTTACGCACGAAGTGCGAATTGTGTGTTATGTGTGTGTGTGGTTGTTCTGGTTCTGTTTTTCAGCGTTCATTGGACCTCCGGGCGATGACGTTTCAGAACAACCAATCCAGATCCCTCACCGTCCATAAGAATCCAGTTCACTTTCCTCTGATCAGCGTTGCACGCTCACCTGCTGCCCGTTTAAAACTTTGTTGTTGTTAAACTTCATTGTGTTTAAACCCCGTGTATGTTGTTCTAATAGTTTGGTGATTACGTCTTATGTCTTATGGTTGCTAAATGTATTATTATTTACCGTTCCTTGTCTTTTTGGTTAATCACTCTGTGTAAACCAGGAAGTGGGGATAGGAGAGTATGTCGCGACATACATAGTGCACCATGTAGGACATATTATGAGTTTGTATTAGACACATTAGTTTAGTGAGAATGCCACCTTTTGTATGTTTTGTTATTGTTAGCTAGTGTGGTTTAGTTAGAGCGTTTAACGCTGAAGATTGTTTATTTTGGGACTTCCTTTTTGTTGACCGATAGTTTAGTTGATTAAATTCAGCTAGTTGTGTTATGTTTATTTCTTTTATTTGGCATATCTCAGTTTCCCTTCCCCGTTGAGTGATTTATGTCATTTTCAATTTATGTATTGTTTGTAATCTTTTGTATATATTGTAAATATTCTTTTTGGGCCCTTTAATAATTTAGACACTGGGCAATAAACACAGTAATAGTTATCTTGGTCTTTTGGTTCATTTCTTATATGTGGTTTACCTTTATTAATTTAATGCGCAAACTTTAACTGTGTGTAGTGTTGCGTTTCTGGTATAACATCTAAAGGGACGTAACAACTATGTTATGTTCTTTGAACTCTTCAAACTCTATAGAGAGTCAACATTGATTGTCGGCAACCACATTTGCGCACATTTACGATCATTATCCCCCACAAAGAGAGAAAAAAAAAACAGCAATATTTCTGGCAGTAATGCTTAAGTCTTTGACAAGTACTAACTTGCCTAAAAGTTATTTCAGAAAGCAAGCAAAAGAACTTCACATTAACAGATAAAAATCCCTGCTGATGCCAAAAAATGTGCTCCTGCCGTGTGTGATCTCCAGGAGAGCCTGTGATGTGGAAACCGGAGCGCAGTTGAAAGACTGCGGGGGGAAGAAACGCATCCAATTTGTCTCACTTCTTGTCTTCCAAGGGGACACTTTCTCTTCTCAGAGCAGTAGCTTGAACCCTACTCATTATTGTGTGACAAGAGCCGTGAAATAATTAATCTCATACAAAAGCGCTGCTGTTCTGAGAAAACATCCCAGCTCTATTTTCTATTGTCGTTCATTTTTATTCATGTTGTCTGGCTGCAAGCAATGGATTCATTTCAGGCAACAGACATCACCTATAAACCGGTGAGGTGGACTGAAGTGTATAAATCACAATTCAGGAAGTGATTTCACCCTAGAATTGAAAACAAGCAAATTTCCTATTTACTTTTCTTGCTTATTTGTAATGCATTGTAATAGCTTTTTTTGCCATAGGCCTCTATAAACAGAATTACAATGTCAAGCACAGAGGATTTTCTCAAGAACGTGCAAGTGATGTTTGCCTGAGCAAATGTTATCAAAATGATCCTAGCTTGTTCTTGGTGGTTTCCAGGGCTTTTCTAGTTATTAAGGTGCAAGTTGCTATGCAGTTGTTCTGTTTTTTGGGTGGTTGCCATGATTTGGTTGTTACCAGGGATTTGTTATACACTCACCTAAAGGATTAGATTTATTAGAAACACCAGTTCAATTTCTCATTAATGCAATTATCTAATCAACTAATCACATGGCAGTTGCTTCAATGTATTTAGGGGTTGGTCCTGATCAAGACAATCTCCTGAACTCCAAACTGAATGTCAGAATGGGAAAGAAAGGTGATTTAAGCAATTTTGAGCGTGGCATGGTTGTTGGTGCCAGACGGGCCGGTCTGAGTATTTTGCAATCTGCTCAGTTACTGGGATTTTCCCGCACAACCATTTCTAGGGTTTACAAAGAATGGTGTGAAAAGGGAAAAGCATCCAGTATGCGGCAATCCTGCCTTGTTGATGCTAGAGGTCAGAGGAGAATGGGCCGACTGATTCAAGCTGATAGAAGAGCAACTTTAACTGAAATAACCACTCGTTACAACCGAGGTATGCAGCAAATCATTTGTGAAGCCACGACACGCACAACCTTGAGGTGGATGGGCTACAACAGCAGAAGACCCCACCGGGTACCACTCATCTCCACTACAAATAGGAAAAATAGGCTACAATTTGCACAAGCTCACCAAAATTGGAGAGTTGAAGACTGGAAAAATGTTGCCTGGACTGATGAGTCTCGATTTTTGTTGAGACATTCAGATGGTAGTCAGAATTTTGCAAAAACAGAATGAGAACATGGATCCATCATACCTTGTTACCACTGTACAGGCTGGTGGTGTAGGGATGTTTTCTTGGCACACTTTAGGCCCCTTAGTGCCAATTGGGCATCATTTAAATGCCATGACCTACCTGAGCATTGTTTCTGACCATGTCCATCCCTTTATGACCAGCATGTACCCATCCTCTAATGCTACTTCCAGCAGGATAATGCACCATGTCACAAAGCTCAAATCATTTCAAATTGGTTTCTTGAACATGACAATGAGTTCACTGTACTAAAATGGCCCCCACAGTCACCAGATCTCAACCCAATAGAGCATCTTTGGGATGTGGCGGAAAAGGAGCTTCATGTCCTGGATGTGCATCCCACAAATCTCCATCAACTGCAAGATGCTATCCTATTAATATGAGCCAACATTTCTAAAGAATGCTTTCAGCACCTTGTTGAATCAATGCCACGTAAAATTAAGGCAGTTCTGAAGGTGAAAGGGGGTCAAACACAGTTTTAGTATGGTGTTCCTAATAATCCTTTAGGTGAGTGTATGAGGTTTTCTAGCATGTTACTATGCAGTTGTTAGGATATACTGGGTGGATGTCATGGTGTGGGCTGGGTAGTTACCAGAGCTTCGCTATACTGTTACAAATGTTTTCAGAGTGTTTATAGCATGTTACTATGCAGTTGTTAGGGTGTTCTGGATGGGTTCCAGGGCTTTTTTATACAGTTATTAAGGTGCATATTGCTATGCAGTTGTTAGATGTTTTGGATGGTTGCATTTCTAGGTTGTTTCTATGGCTTTACTATATAGATATTAAGGTGTTCTGAGTGTTAACAAGCTGCTATGAAGTTGTTAGAATTTACTGGATGGTCAAATATCGTATATACACTTACTAAGGTGCATTTTGACGTGTGGTTACTATGGTGTTCTGGATGTTTGCTAAGACCAGTGGTTCTCAAATAGTGGGGCGCGCCCGATGCCAGGGGGGGGGGGGGGCGCGTGTGACCCTGGAGTACATGCTTTTTTGTTTTTGCCAGGGAGTAGGTTTTCTTGCACTGAACACGAGCAGTAGATATGAAGTTCAGATAACCGTCCCCTCATCCTTTGACGTGTACGATCACAACGGTGTTCATGTGTCACGTGATCAACCACTAACTTCACACGTGTTTTCACGCAATATCTGGCACTGATCCAAAAAAAAGTCATTTATCACAACAATTCAGTGTTTTCAACCACATAAGATTTCTTTTAGGTTTCAACAAGTTGAGCCAACAAGTTGGTGACTATTTTGAATTATCTATTATACAGCGCTTTTTGTGACTGCGGTATGTCAGGTGACAAGCATGACGCGTTGCCATGGAAACAATAAGGCGGAAGTTCTGAAATGGGGGGAGGGGGGCGCGCAAAATTTTTACCTCTTCCTAGGGGGGCGTGACAGAAAATAATTGAGAAGCACTGGCTAAGACATTGCTAGAGTTTTACTAGGGATTTGCTACACAGTTATCAAGGTGCTCAGAGCATTTATAGTATGTCACTATGCAGTTGTTAGTGTGTTCTGGATGGTTGCTAAGGGGTTTCTAGGTGGTTATCAGGGCTTTGTTAGTAAGCTACTAAGTTGTTTGGAGTGTTTTTAATATGCGGTTATGCTATTGTGATTGCTAGGGTGTACTGGATGGTTGCTAAGGTGTTGCTAGGTTGTTTTCAGAGCTTTGCTATACAGTTACTAAAGGGCCAGTCACACAGCCGGTTCATGCGTGATATGAAGGTGGGGCGTCAGTGGACGGACGTGGACATGCGCGGTTTCGAACCAGTTCCGACGCATAAGCACTGACGGTCGACGCGTGTCCCGCATACTCGACACATAAACGACGCACGACGACTCATGAATAACGCAATAACTTCTTACGGAATAATGAATAACTTCTTCCGGAAACATTTTTAACCATTCAAAACTCAAAATCACGCACAAACCGCCTTCGCGGTTCCACTTACAATCACTGACGGTCCTTGTTCGTTCCACCGACGAATTACGCATACGACGCACGCTCCGCGCAGAAACGAAAATCTGTGCGTAATTCGTGCATGATTCATGCGTTTTCGCTGTGTGACTGGCCCTTAAGACGCATTTTCTTGTGTGGTTTATTGGGTGTTCTGGAATGGTTGCTACCGTGCTGTTAGGTGGTTGTCAGGGTTTTGCTATGCAGTTAATAAGGTGTATTTTTAGAGTGTTTTAGCATGTTGCTTTGAGGCTGCTAATGTATTCTCTGTGGTTGCTAAACTTGTTAGTGTGTGATGTGCTGTCTTGGTTACATCCTGGCACTCCACAGACTTATAAGAACAAATCTGTTAAATCTAAGTTTTATTTTATCATCATGTGTGTTGTTGCTCACATTTTGAAAATATGATACGACTTTAGCTAGACTTTAGTCATTGCTAGGAGGTAAGAGCGTTTGTAACAAGCCCATATAAGGTAAGGTGTGGCAAACATACTCATGCATCCTGTTGTCTTGAATATGGCGATGGAGGGATATCTTGTCGCTGATGAAGATGTTGATGGCATAGCGCTCAATGCTGGCTTCCTCCTCTTTCTTCTCCTCAGTGCTGAGGGTCAATCGAGTAGCTCGGCCATATTCTCCAGGAGTGTTGGCGTCTGGTGCTAGCTTCTCGTAAACAGGCCGCAGTAGGTTGTCGGAGTCCTCCTCCTCATTGGATGGAAGGTTACGGACCAAGATGTCTCGTTGACCATCATTATCACCCAGAGATGCCGGGGAAGAACGTATTAGAAGGAGATAGAAGAGCCACAGCAGAGAAAAGAGGAAGCAGACCTTGGCCAAGAGAGCCACTTTCCTTGACCAGCGGATCTTCATGACCTGGCAGCCAGCACCACTAACAGCACCAGTCAAAGAGCCTCAGACTCCCACCTTTCTGAAGGGCAAGAGACGAAAAAGAAGGGGCAGATTAGTGATAGACTAATACATTTGCAAGACTGATCTACTGAAAGCCTTGTCAACGAACATTGAACTTTTTACACACAAAAAAAAAAAAGAGTCTCACAAACTTTTTCTTACTGAAAAAATTCAGGATAAAACATCAGATACATTATAATGAATAGCAACAACAAAAAAGTGGCAGAACATATGATCCAGACCAAAGTCCTGCACACGGGCAGGTGAACCACCAATATCTGATGTAATGGGATTATATTGAATAATATTTTTACATGGTCACGTACACTGCAATTTCAGGAGAGAAAACTATTTAAATGAGTGAATCCGCTAAAATATCCCCGATATTATATAACAGAAAAGGCTGATATTTGGCTATATTTTCTTTTAATTTATACCTCTAAGTGTCTGTATAGCCTATGGTGTGATTTGTTCAAAATAGCCTGTATGGGAAGTTTGTTCACACGATATAGGCAAACGTTTTGTATTGTTTACACGACGGATGCGTGTTCTCATCTTTCTTTCCTTTAATAATTACCATGTTGGGCTGCGTGTGCATTTTTCTTAAATACATCAACTCAGAATGCATAATATTGATTTGATTGCTTCTGTTACATGAGGAGACAAATCATTTTTGTCAACGTGATAAAGTAGATTTAGTGTGGGAGCATTTCAGCTCGCGCTCTTTATGTCAAACGGGTCGGGTCAAGGTCAAGGTTTTGCTGTCAAAGTTATTCCCCCTCAAGCCATTCTAGGTGTAGTCGACTTCTAGCCAGACACAATCTGAGTTACCGGTATATTAATAAAATAACCTGGCTCTTCCAAACTTTCTAATGGGAGTAAATTTTTTTAAATTCTTTAAGCCCAAAAAGTGCATCTGTTCATCATATGGCTTTATATGGGCTTTATAATGGAACTGCGGGTTTACCAAACAGAACCAGTGCAGGACTCAGACACATCATTTTTTACTTTTTAATCCCAGGCTGTTTGACTAAAGTCTCATGCTAACCGCCTGCTCCAATCACTGGAGCTGAATTTCAGGGGTTGAATACAGACAATCCATCATCAACTGAGGGTAACGGAGTAATCACATAATTGGACTGCATTAATATTTCAGCAGGCAGGGATTTAGCTGAATAGTGGTCGTGACAGACAGACAGTCTGAGACAATAATCCACTCCTCAATCACAACACCTCAACCTTTTAACTTAATTTAATGATGAATGTTATTTACGCAGACATACATATGCAACAAAACTATACACTACATTATCTAAATGGACCGTCAATGCACTTCAAATATTTGGGAGTCAGTGGTTAAAATGTTTGCCAGTTTGCCAGCTGATCCAGGCTCAACTACTATATACATGTGTGCAAAAACAGGGGCAGAGATCTATGAAAACAAACTCAGAACATTCTCAGAAGATCCAACTAGATGCTATAAATACCGGTTTGCTTATTGGCTCGCTTTAAATTGATTCCACTTCTGTTTGCTCTTTAAAAATAGTAACACACGTATAGGTTTAACTGTACATCTTATGTTGAAACCATATGTAATGAAATATTTACTTTGTCATAATCATAACCATTCAATTACAAATGATATATAAAACTAATCCAGCATTCACAGTTACTTACTATCAAAAATACAGTAAAAAAAAGTGTTTAAAGAGATTGTTCACCCAGAGTTTCTTTGTTAAAATTATGTCATCATATGATTTCCTCCAAGTTGGAGGAAACCTGTATGAGTTTCTTTGTTCTACTGAACACAAAAGAAGACATTTATAGAATGTTGGTAACCAAACGGTTTATGATCACCATTGACTTCAATAGTATTTTTCCATACTATTGAAGTCAATAGGGGCCAGCATTTCTTTTTGGTTACCAACATTCTTCAAAATATCTTCTTTTGTGTTCAGTAGAACAAAGAAACTCGAAGGGAAGTATATGATGATAGAATTTTAACAAAAGTATTTATTAAAATGTGTTTTTTTATGTTATTCTTTCTCCATTAAGGTGGCTATGAAAAAAGCTTTATTAAAGAGTGTTTGCTTCTCCTGCCTCTTTCCAAAAGACTGGTCACAAGCCAAGGGACAAAAGCTTTCTGGGATTACAAAATGGAGAGCTCTTTGAAAGCAACCCTTGACTGGGCACCCATAAAAACTTCCGTACTAAACCTGATAGGTTGGATGGATGTGGGAACGTAGAGGAACTGCAGTTCTGTAGGGTTGGGAAGCTTGAGTATCACCTTTGTGGCATTATTACCTTTAAATTATAAGGGTCAAAAACTGGTTTTGTGCACAAAAGCATTTGCGTTGATTCACTCAAGGAGAAATTCACACCATGACCTCCAAGCTGTTATTTTCCAAATAATGAAAGTGACAACCACAGCTGTCGATAGAAGATTTTCAGTGAATAATAACTTACATTTCAAAACTATCATATGACTTCAGAAGAACTTTTAGTGAACTTTTAGCTACTTTTAGTGAATTTGTCCATTTATGGGTGGGTGATAAAACAGGTTAGACAGTAAACATGATTTACCGGTAGAATTTTTTTTAAAGCATTGCCGTATAAAAACAAGATGATTTTAAAAGTCTAAAGAGGAGAAACTCATTTCGCTAATACAGTGGAGTTCACTTATCTCGACTCACGGTTAACTCGCCAATCCAATTATGTCAACGTTTTTGAAGTGGAACCGCCAAACTCCCTATTTGTCTTAGTATTTTCGATTCTTTAATGTCGATTCCTTAATGTCGCCGAACACTAATATCTCGAGCAAATATCTTGGACAAAGTCGCCACTTCACATGGTTATCTCGTGAGTCATGAGCGTTCCTAGTTCACCCCGCGCGCGCTGAGTTTGCGTTGCACGTGGATCGCGGTCCATATGGTCGCTCTGTCAGTGACTCTTTACTCACAGCGCCGCGCAGGACTCTCTGAAGTGAAAGCACATTCACGTTCTGACAAGAGCTGCCGTGGGTCCCACCCCCATCCCAAAGCCTCATCCGCTTCTGTGTGCACATAAAGCCTTCTCTGATTTGATTGGTTTTCTCAAATATTTTGACATTGGTTGGTAACAAGCGGTAACGACCAATGAGTGTGAGGCTTAGATTGAACGAACACACACAAACACATCCTGCTTCTGTTCTGACGCGCGCTCTGCTCAGCGCCGCTGCGGGAACACGGTTATTAAAAGACGGGACGAAGCCTAATTTGTTGAGAAAGCACATTAGACAGGTAGAATGGAAGAAAGTATGCAATCTAGTACAGCGTGATGACCTCACGAATATGTTATGACTGTTTAAGCTGTGAGCGAAATTGTGTTTGCAATGTTGGAGAATATAATTAAAAGTTTGTATCAAAAATCTAAAGTGTTTTTATTGTATACTGTTAAATCTCTGCTGTTAGTTGGTGCACATATGCCTTTTGTTGTTAGCAAACATTTACAGTGTATGTACATTTGTATAGCATGCCGATCGCTTCATCTAATAAATAGATATATTGGGTGCAGGTTATCTCACTAAAGGGTTATCTCTACGCTTTTTTGCAACCTCTGAGGCCGTCAACCTAACCAAACTCCACTGCATTATTTCTGAGAGCTGTCTGAGAGACACACGCATATGAAGTTGTTTTTTTTTTGCTGTCTAACTGGGTTTGAACGGTCAAATACACACATCTGCCTGTCTTTGCGAATATCCATTTATATCTTTAGTGAACATAAACAGTTGAGAAAGAAAGAGCATGTGTATCGGTATTTTAGATCAGTGCATTCACTCATAAAGTGACAGCCGTCTAATAAACCTGCAGCTTTATGTTAAACAACAAAAGACAAAGAAATTAATAAAGCAGTGAAGCATTTTTGTAACCTTAATAAGAATAATTTAATACTTAATTTACACAGGGACGAATACACAGTGTTTTTGTACATTTAAGTACTTTACAATTTATGTACCACTATTTAGTGTGTGAAGTTTTGCATGTAGGTCCATATAATTTGTTTTTGAGAGCTTTTACCTAGTATTAGTTTTTTATAATAAAATAGCATACACAATTTGATATCCTAAAAACCCTTATTTATAGGGAAAATAACCATGTTGTGATATTTCTCGTTATCGTGGAATAATATAAGATTTGGCCATATCGCCCACCCCTATGTCAAAGAGAGAAGCTCAGACATTCTGCTAAACTTCCACAAAAGAAAGGAAGTCGTCCAGGTTTTGAACAACGTGTGGATGAGTAAATGATGATAGAAAGGACTGTCTGCGTTGTATTAATAAGCTGGAGGGAAATGAGACAACACAGACTGTTAGTACAGCCATCTAGGGAGGGTTTAGTCAGAATATTGTCATTATGCTGTTTACAGTAAGATGGATGTTCCCACTACATGTGGATCAGGAGCCATAACATCTGTGTTATAGACAACAGCTGTGTTACAGTTCCTGCTGAACGCAACATGTGTATATACGGTAATAGGACTTTGATGACTCTCCATCTAAATCTAGGTGAGTTAGAACCAGCCCAAAACGACTAGCATATCCAGATTTACTTGTACGACAAGTGCTCTCCTTTTGCAGCTTGTTCCCATTTGTCAAATTTTTTTCAATACATGTCACACAACTTTAACTGCCTTTGTTTTTTTTAAATACCAACATCCATTTTGAAATGAATCAGTGTTGATCACTTGCTAACACAAATGTAGCATTTCCTTCTATTAAAATGATGATATTACCACTTAGTCCATCTAAACAACCTGTCCTCAGAACTTATATATATATATATGATTTTAGACAATCCGAAGAAAAGAGATGGTTTCCTGGTCAGCCTGGTTGAACAGTTCCTCATTGGTTTAGGTGTTAACTAAAACTAAAAATTCTGGGGGTGATATTTGATACCAACTTAACATTTGACCTTCATGTCCGCAACACAGTCAAAACATCATTTT